>JAOYMO020065012.1:0-10648 GCA_025802455.2 Iodosphaeria phyllophila
CGCTTCATTCCGCGCTGAAGGACTACGTGCGACCTATATGGCCAACGCTGCACACCTTCCTGGGCTTACCCGAGTTTCTGATAAGTCCCCCTGAAGCCCACCCGAGCAGGTCGCCCTCCTTGGCACTAAGCCCGTCCAAGCCTCGAAATATCCGAGCGCCAAACAAACGACGGACCTCTTCACCTGGAAAAACACCCCCCGGTATATCCCCGGGCATGTCTCCGAATTCTATGTTCCCGCGCAGTCCGCGAATCTCCTCACAGCCCTCACAGGATTTCCTGCGTACGGGGGGCTCAAGTAAAACCATCCGGCTCATGAACATGTTCCTGGATATTTTGAGGATATTTACCACGTACAACTTCATTTGCTTCTGCCTTGATGACTTACATTTCGCGGACGACGAGTCGCTAGAGCTTATTACGCAAATGATTACGGCCAGGTTAAGAATGGTCCTCATCGTCACGTTCAGGCCGGATGAGATATCCTGCGATAAGATCCAACGCACTTTGCAGCCTACGGAGAATGATCGTAAGTTTCATGGCATTCTTGATCTACGCGGTTGTTAACTAACCTTCCAACAGTGGATCAACGCACTTGGGCTGGCTCTGGAATTACTAGGATCTGTCTTCCTCCTCTCACTGAGCAGGACATTATGCAATATGTGTCTTCCACATTGCTAAGGCCGGTCGACGAAGTTGTCCCGCTGGCCTTGGTGATCCAAGCGAAGACAGCCGGAAACCCATTTTACATACGAGAGATGCTCAGCGCTTGTCATCGCTCAAAATCTATCTGGTACGACTACTTAGAAAGTCGCTGGACATATGAGATGGACAAGCTGTTCGATCAATTCAAAGGGCAGCACAACTATGACGTCTTGGATGACGATTTCGTTACACGAAGGCTGGTAGAATTGCCCCTAGCAGCCAGATCAATCTTGGCATGGGCATCTTTGGTTGGCACATCCTTCTCATTTGAGTTTATCTGTCAACTACTCAGCGGAGAATTTGAGTATATCGACGACTGCAAGCATAGCGACACGTGCCATGTGGTGACCAAGATTACCAAGAACGACGCCGTGGAGGGCCTACAAGCAGCCGTTTCGGCGTGCATCCTTGTCCAGGGCGAGACCGATGATCGCTTCCGCTTCACACATGATCGTTACATACAATCTGCCTCGTCGCTGAAAGAATGTAATAAGCGAATGATGCATTTTATCATTGCGCAGACGCTTCTCAAATACTATTGTACTGAGGCGAGATCGAGGGATAATACTGCGGCGCATATCTGCGAAGCGGTTGACATTATCAAAGAACGTGTCGATAATAAGAAGCCGTACCGCCAGCTACTCAAGGACTGCGCCGCATCCGCCCTCCAAAACGGAGCGCGCCATACGGCCTGCAAGTACTACATGAGTGCAATCGCGCTGTTACAAGCACATCCATGGGATCCGGAACGAGGTGGAGAAGAAACTAGCTTCGACGAGACATCGCAATTGCACTTGCGTTCGGCCGAGAGCCAGATCTATATGGGAAACCACACTGCCGCCCATGCCTTACTGGACACCGTCATCAGCAATGCCCGTTCAGCCGATGACAAGGCGCCAGCTTGGCTTCTACAATCACGCATATTGGCACAAACCGGCGATTCCGACGCGGCCTTGGTCTTGATGAAAGAGAGTCTTGAACAGCTACAAGTGGTATTCGATGATCAGCCTACCTACGAAAAATGCGACGCCGAGTTCAAGAGACTCTTAGAAATGATCAAATCCAGGAACCGGACCGACCAGCTGGCCTTGGGGGAATCTGACCCAACACTTGCGATCGTGGGCTCGATGCTAGGGGAAGCGTGCAGCGCTGCGTGGTGGAGCAATTGTCTGGAATTTTACAATCTGGCACTGGTCATGATGAGAACTCACCTCGACAAGGGCGCATTCCCGCAGTCCAGCATGGCGTTCTTGTACGTGGCGCAGATTGCTCTGGCTAGATTCAACATGGTCGAGTTCGGCGTGGAGCTTGGTAATATATCCGTTGAGCTACTCGATCGGCAGAAGGACCCCTTCAGTTCGGCCAGGGGCTACATGGTTTATGGAAATCTTGTCAGCCATGTCCAAACGCCAATCAGTACCGCGATCACTCATCTGGAATCTGCCGTCGACTTCGCTGCTGGGGTCGGCGACCGTATCTCCATCGTTTTGAGTTTTGGGATGTCCGCTATGATGAGGTTCTGGTGTGTTAATAGCTTTGCAGACTTGGAGGGGATCACGGCGTACCCTTGTGAAGAGGTGCCAGGCTGGACAAAAGATACGCGAGGGGCTTGTTTCCTCATTTCGGTTCGACAAGTTTGTAAAGCGTTCCAAGGCAAGACACGAGCTACAGATCCCATGACTGTCATGAGTGACGACGAATTTTCAACAGCGACATATAAAGCGTGGCTCGAGAAGTCCACGCGAAATGGGGGCCGGTCACTCCTCATATTCGAGTCAATGGAGATCATCCCATTGTTTGTCTACGGGCATTACGAAGCGGCCTGCGATGTCGGTCGGCGATGCCTCGACAACATTGAGTCTCTGTGGTCGTCGCGCAACTCGCGGGCTATCATGTTATTCCATGGGCTGTCCTTGGCTGCTCTCATGTTCCAAAAAATCGGGGATCCCCGCAGGACAGGGGATCTGAAGAACGAGACGCACGAACAAATATCCCAGCTGGAGGGCCTCAGTCAAAAAATCAAGGACTGGCAGATAGTCTCCGATGTGAACTATCTAGTTTGGTCACTGTGGCTGGACGCCCAAATTTCCGAATTGAGGGCAGAACATGGCTTGGCGATCAGCCAGTATGAGACAGCCCTGGACCACGCCTCTGAACATAAGTACGTGTTTGAGGAGGCATTGGGCAACTCTTTGATGGCAGGTTTCTTCATCCGCAACTCAGCGAGGAGGTCGGCCCGGGCCGTTCTTCGAGAATCACTCGCCTTGTGGCAACAGCTCGGAGCTTTTGGGGTTACCCAGTACATGGAGGACGAGCATTCGTTACTCCTACATAGCCCCACCCAAACCTTGCGAACCGTGGATGCTGCTGCTCAGACGGACTTCGCGGGCGACACTGCTTCGGTGGCCTATCCGGAGACCGAAGAGACTCGAGCTGCGGTACCAACACCGACAGCAGAATCCAAAGAATCGCGTATGGCGGCCTGGCGCGGATCCATGCAGGCTTCGGAGCCTGGTGCCGGATTGCCTCCGCTCGACATGATTGATCTCCATGCCATCCTCATGTCCTCTCAAGTCATTTCCTCCGTTCTCCAGGTAGATATCCTGCTCAAGACTATGTGCGACGTCATTCTGCAGACTTGCGGCGGATCTGCAACTCAGGCTGCAATCGTGATCCAAGACGACGACTCAGAGGAAGAAGAGTGGTGTATCGCCGCCAGTGGTGAGCCGGAAAAAGGCGCCACCGCGCACATGCCCGGGCAGCCACTGGACGGAACGTCGCGGGTCGCTGAAAATGTTGTGCTCTACTGTGTTCGCTTCCGAGAAGCTGTCTTCATCTCCGATCTCCTCAACGACGAAAGATTCGGAAACGTTAGCGACGCATGGCTGCAGGCGAACCCGACGAGCAAGGCCGTGATAGCCATCCCCATCTGTCACGGCCAGAAACCACTTTTGGGCGTCTTGTATCTGGAGGGTGAGCCAGATGCTTTTACAGACAGACATGTGACGGTGTTGCAGCTTCTGGTGCTGCAAATCGGCATCAGCTACTCCAACGCTTTGTCGATGAAGTCGATCGAGAAAGTGTCGGCGGAGAATGTCTCGATGGTGGAGGTCCAGAAACAGGCATTGGCCCAAGCGTTGGAGGCGGAAACTAAGGCCAAGACTGCTGAGGCTACGGCCGTTCGCAATGTGAAGATTGCGGAGGAGGCGGTAAAAGCGAAGAGTATCTTTCTTGCCAATGTGTCTCATGAAGTAAGTAAATTGACCCTGTCTCGGCTGATTATTTTTCGTTAGACCGTTATATTAACATGGCCTCCTACAGCTGCGAACGCCCCTCAACGGAGTCATTGGCAACTCAGAACTACTTAAAGATAGCCTTCTCAATAAAGACCAGATGGAGATGGCGGACTCTATCCGGGTTTCAGCTGATCTATTGCTCACCGTGATCAACGACATTCTCGACTTTTCGAAAATGGAAGCAGATAAAATGAAGCTATACATCATAGCTTTCAACCCACAAGAGATGGTTCGGGAAGTCGTTCGAGCCGTTTCGTATAGTAATCGCGAAAAGACATCTACGAAGAATGTCCGCATTATCCAGGACATCAACCTACCACCTATGCTCATATATGGCGACCCTGTCCGCCTACATCAAGTACTGGGCAACTTGATCAGTAACTCACTGAAGTTCACGACGGAGGGCACCATCACCATCGGCGCCAGAGTGGACTCGGATACCCTTGAGAACACGAAGCTGACATTCTGGGTGAAAGACACGGGCATTGGTATCCCGGAGGCCCAGTTAACCAAGCTTTTCAAACCGTTCAGTCAAGCTGACGCGAGTACGGCTCGGAAATACGGCGGCAGCGGCTTGGGTCTAAGTATCTGCAAGTCTCTGATTGAAACCATGATGAAGGGTAAGATTGAACTGGATAGCGAGGAAAACGTGGGAACTACGGCCTGGTTCACGGCCACCTTCGATAAAGCGAAGCCCGAGGTCTCGGCGGGCGATGCGCAAACCGTTAACCTTCCGCAAATTGTCGACCGCCAAGCCGAAGCCATGCCCTCTCCTCATCGCGAGCCGTCCCCGAACCCCTTCCTAGACTTAACGCAGGTCCCGAAAGATCAAATACGAATATGCGTTGCAGAGGATAACCTCATCAACCAGCGAATCGCTATCCAGTACGCACGGAAGCTGGGTTACAAATACGTGGACGCGTACGAGAACGGCCTGAAAGCCGTCGAAGGACTTCGCGATCAGGCGAAGGCTAACAAACCTTATCATATCGTGCTCATGGACTGCCAAATGCCCCTTTGCGACGGCTACCAGGCCACCAGTTTGATCCGCAAAGACCCGATCGAGATTGTCCGCAAGGTTGTTGTCATTGCCATGACGGCTTCCGCCATCCAGGGTGACCGCGAAAAATGCATCGCGGCTGGCATGAATGACTACCTTGCTAAACCAGTTAAGGCGGACCTGCTCAAACGCAAGCTCGATGCCTACACCACAGACCAGTCCTTACCGCCCAGCCCGGCCTATTCGGGCGGCTCCAATTCCCCATCCGTAGACAGGTCTTGCGAAAAAGGACAAGGGTTTTCCGAGCGAGATATAGCCGGGAAACCCATGATCTTGCCTTCAATCATGGGCCAGCTCCCCACGAATAGCCCACCCATCATCATAGGCCATCTCAAAAGCATGGATGAGCCACTCCTGCCATCCGCAGTCTCGTACTTCACTGTCAAGGACGTGAACAGGCAGAAAGAACTAGAGGGGAAAGAAGCCCAGGAGAAACCGACCAAGCCGGCCGTCCTGGTAAGACAGAATAGCGTCGCAAGTCTGATTGACTCCGTCGCAGGATCTGATGTGGATGTCGGAGGCGGAGGAGCGCCCTTGGTGGAGTACAAAGAGGAGGTCGAGCCTGTCAAGGCAGATACGAAGACTGGAGGTGTGAGGAGGAGCTTGGGGAGGTTTTTCCTGAGGGAGTAGATGAAGCTCTGGGGGACTACGTCGCTTTTTGTGGTCTAGAGGTCAGGCTGGCTGTTTGGGCGAGGCGTTAGGGAAACTTGCTATTAGCTCGGTGTATCCGCGGTCTTTTTTCTCGAATTTTTCTCGTTCTACGTACATAGGAAGAAGGAGGTTTCGGTACGTCATCATGGCTGGTCGGAAGGGTGAAAGGGGGAGGGGGATGGAAAGGGGAGCATTTAGCCGGGCACAAATTCCAATTGAGCAAGCGTGATGATGATGATGATGATGAGGACAAGATACATGATGGGGCTTATGACTTGATATAAACTATGAGCGGTATAATCTGGTATTTTCTTGGCTTTGGTTTCTTCAGGGAGATGTTGTATTTTGAGTGGAGATGAGATGGCATGTTTGTACCTGCGTTGCGCTTCGACATAGCAAGCGGAGAGCAGGAAAGAGGACAGACTAGAAGAAAATTTGGTCAGGTCGATGAACGGATTGGTTGTTTTGAGATCTTTGTGAGGGATGCGAAGCTGGTTGGTCTGCGGAAATCAGCGTGATGGTGATAATAGAACACTACAGGATGGAGTTGATGAAGTACCAATAATTACATATGTTAGGATCAGAGACACGCATGATGGCATTTCAAATCTTCCTGCGAGTTTGCTCTCGTATGGCTTGTTGGAAGGAGGAATGGAAACGGGGTTGAAAACAACCTGGGTTCTTTTGTGCCCTAAACTAAGACGAAAAAGACAGAAAACAACGTCAGTTGTATACTGTGCTCAAATCATGGCAGACTGAGGTTACTAGCTGGCTTACTAGGCTGTGTTGGACTGCAGACACGGAACATGTCGTCGTTTCGTCGCAGTCGAGGAGAACATTGGATTATTAATGACCAGATTCATTTGCAAGTTCTAGAAATTACCCAGCAAGAACATGAGATGCAGATGTACTGTAGATAGATAGAGTGCAATGGTGACATTCGCTTCCCCGTGTATATACAAAAAGAGTGGGCGGATAGGGTAGAACATTACCTGTCCTCACTCATCCAAAATAGGCCACGATTTGCCTGCCCATCGAGCATCAAAAACCGCCCCGAATACTTTCCTCCGCTTCCTTTGTACATGAATACCCGCATAGCAAAATTAGCCGTCCCTTCTCCTTATTTTCCCCCTTTCGCCTTGGCTTTCCACCATCCACTGTTCCTCGCCCCGCGATCGAAGTGATGTACATGAAAAATGAGTCTAACGACCCCGCTTTACTGGTAGTAGCAGTAGTAGTAGCGACAGACAAGGGATCAAAACTGATGAAGATGGGAGAGGCCGTAAATCATTAATAGTTGCTCATCGTGTCAGAAGAGCCTGTCGACCCCATATTACCACCATAGCTGTTCCCCGTAGCATTCCCACCCTTCCCACCTCTGTGTTCGCTCGTCTCATCCGAGTAAGCAGAGTACTTCGACTTTTCCGTGTCGTAGCGAACAGTCGCCCGGTAGTTGCAGTCCCTACCAATCCAGCCACAGGCGGTGTAGCGTCCTTGGCGGTGCTTCTTGATCATGTCCGACCGCATGTTGTTTTCGGTTTGAAAGTACGCTTTCTTCGCATCTTTCCAGAGCCAATTGCTGTCCCTCTCAATCGAGATGGAGATGGAGGTGTCCGGGCAATTCCATGTGCCCCATTCGACAAAGCCTGTGGGGATCATGCGTCAGTCAGAGTGCACGGTGGGATTGGGCTGGGTTAGCAATATATTGCTTTGGCTGTTTGCGCCAGATCTCAATAATGTACCTCCATCCACGAACTTCTTCTGGCAGTCCAGATACTTTGCAACACTCATGTCCGCATCGGCTTTTGAGTCGGACGGGTCATAAATCGCAGTCTTGTATCCAACCTGGGCGGCAAACGCACAAGTGCCAGCGCAGACCTTTTTCGACCCTTCACGGTGCTTCTTACTCATCGAGCCGTATAAAGATTTCCTTGCCATGCCGAAGGCTTCCTCGGCGCTGTCCCAAGCTAGACCACCATAATGTTGGATCCAAATGGTAATGCCTGTATCCAAGGGGCACACCCAGTGGCCAAAGGTGATCTTAGGGTGTTTTTTTTTGTCTGCAGAAATGTCAGCAATGGTGTCCATCCTGGTGTTTGCTTCATGTAATCGATTTGCCCCCTGAGGAAGGATGGGAGGGGTGTGCAATAGAAGATAGGAGCACATACCGGTGAACTCTATGAGGCATTGGTGGTACGTATCGACATCCATGTTCGGGTCCGCGTTCTTGTCTGAGGGATCATATGTCGCTGCCTCTTTTCGACGCTCTAAACGATTGGTATGAACCCCATCAGGCTCAACGCTGGGTGCAGCTAAAGAGATAACTGTGCCGAAGACGGCAACGGCAAGAGCGCTTTTGCAGATCAAGCGACCAGTGCTGCGTGTTCCTGCGGTTAAACGCATCCTGGCGGTGATGTTGTGTTGGTATATATATTCGAACCTGATAAGCGGATGTAATACCGGCAGTATCGGCCTGACCAAGTAGATGGCCGCTATAAAACAAAGACAGTATTGTATTACGGAGATCAAGCTACTAGGCCGGTCGGAATGAATGGATGCTTCGAAACGAGGTCGTATAAAAAGCGTGATGCCCTCAAGTAAGTGAGAGAGCGACTTGTACTATAGATACTAAATCTATAAGATGATGATGTGATAGAGAGAGTGAGTGCTGATGAGCTGACTGGTGTGGGAAGAAGACGGACTCTCGGTGGAGGTCAGAACACGATCGATATATACTCTTCCGAAGGTGCATCATGAGCCCTACAATAGAATGGCATAGCTAGCCACAAAAGTGCAGATGCCCCTAAAATGTGACGGAGGTCTCTCTGCTTCATCGTGTCGACTATCCTGATTCGCCATCGTGTTTAGACAGAACGGAAGGTTTGACGGTTGTGACGTCTCCACAACGCAATGAAGAACAAGCTATACCCAGCCGTGTCTCCGTCTCCTCCTTCGTCGCTGGACAGAAGGGGATGTTAGGCGTGTTCAGAAATGGGAGATGGGGCAGGTACCATGATGCGCCATCCGTGAACGGGTGGGTGGAGGGGCTAGGGCAAGCGACATCGCGCGTTACGAAAGAGGCAGCAGTCAAGGCATCGCTGTTTGGTATGGAGGCTCGCTTCACAAAGATCTAGCTAGCTCCCAAATGTGACATGCATCGTAGTGATTGCGGTGACAGGCGCAACTGAAATAGTGGACCAGGGCCAAGGCGCTTTTTCTTTGTATCATGGCAATTCGCCATCCTAATACTGTGTTGAACCGGGGCAGCTGAGGTAGCTTTGCTATGTTGAAAGGATAGATCTCGCGCATTGCACGCTCGTAGAGACAGTGTTGATCCGGAGCTACTATGAACCCGTCTTTCTACTGTGGTAGTGCGATTATCCGCAAGCCGGGAAACCCGTCTTTCGCATCCAATGGACAACCGTCGCAGAGAACCCTCATCGTACTGTAGCTTGGCATCGTTTCTACCGTTACGGCGCAGCTATCGCGGTCAAGGGAATGTCGGTGAATACCTGAAACCATGCATCCTTCACAGCTCTGAAATAAAAGCCACGCCTTGGACGATCTCTGCTCGCTTTTGGCAAGAGTGAAAAGTTAAACTCGTGCAAGGCAGGCAGATGCTAGCAGTGGGGGTTTTCGCGGCATTTGCTAATTACATACCGCTAGGAGCACCTAGGTAGTGTGCAATATTTTGATCAATGCCGACTTGAAGTTTGTTTCTTGCCTACGCCGTGCCAGAACGTTGCTGCACCACTGCATCAAGATCAAGATAGCCACGTGCTTAGTCGTGCATGAGACCAAGGGGCCTTTTTGGAGCATTTGTTTCGGACAAAAGGGTGAGAATTCAAAATTGGGTCGCGTTCCAGAGCCCATCTCTCCAACAAAAGTAGAGTTAGAGGTAGCTTTCTCCACTGTGTATCTTGCAGTCGACATTTCACCCCTGCCCGCTGCGATCGGAGCGACCCGACATTTGGAGGCATGGTCTCAGGCAGGTACGGGGCAGCTACCCACCCAGAAGTTTGAGAAGGTACGGAAGCGGCCGGAACCAGAACCGTTTCAATGGTTCGTCACGCTTCGTAATGGAATATTTCCGGGCAGGTCCTGCAAATGCCGTGAAACGAAGCGAGGGCCTAAATCTGAACCAAGATTTACGTGGACACCTACCTCCAAATTATTAATAGCTGGGGACGGTTCTCTACAAAGTACGGAGCAGGATGGTGCCGTGCCAAAGATCTCAGCCAGCGGAGTCACGATCAAAATGGAAGAGCTGCCCCAAGCAGAGTTTCGAATTTGCATGAACTTTCGATTGAGAGTCTAAAAATATCATAACGGATCCAGCTCCATTGAAACGACTCCATTAGAGTCGCTGGCATGGCCATTTCCGTCAGACTCCTTGGCCGTCCGACTCTGGCACCCAGGACAGTTATGGAGCACCTCATGGACATACAAATCACAATCTATACAGAAGTGATTTCCGCATACCTCGCAGGCGTACCGTCCGGACTCACTAAGTCCCTTGATCGGGGGCGCCTTGGTTGAGGGCTTGGTCTTGGATGTGGTGATGCCGGGTGTGGGAACTGACAATGTAACTTGTTTCCCATTCTTCTGGGATTTGTCTTTTTGCTTATGCTTCTCTTTTTCTTTCTCTATCTCCCTCTCCTTCTCTTTTTCTTTAAATTTGCTCCCGCGCGACGCATCTGGGAATGAGGCCAGACACGAAAAACATGCTCGTGATAATGAGGCGCAGGACCAGGGTACTTCTACCCAGTTGCGCAAGGGGAAAAGATGGTGATAGGAGCGAGCCAGGTGAGTGGATAATATAAGAGTCAGACTACAGCTGGGACACTCAGCGGGCAGTCGGCATACACGCGAGCCGCAGCGAGTGCAGTTGTAGCCATCGCGGGAAGGGCGATTATGGCAAGCGCAGTAATGGATGG
>JAOYMO020065098.1:0-10643 GCA_025802455.2 Iodosphaeria phyllophila
AGTGGGTGCGCATCGCCGCCGCCATGCTCAGTCTGTCCGTATCGCCGGAGAACCAGGTATGGGCGATCGGCGCCAGCATCCGATCCAACGGACTGTTGCGGTCAAAGATTTTTTCGTTAAGATCTTTGAGCATGACATTAACTGCTTGATATAGGCTCGTCGCCGGTGCTTTCCAGCTCGCTCTGGGCCAACTGGCAGATATGCTGGGCCGTAAGCTGATGTTTTTGGTGGGGATGGGTTCGTTCAGTATTTTCGTTCTCATCTTGGCGTTTGCGCAAAATGCCTATTGGATGGTCATTCTGTGTGGTGTGATAGGATTGTATGTATTTGAGCACAACTTTCGCTTCCTACTCTCCCCACGGATTTTTGGGCGTCTAAGATGAAGACAACATCCGAACGCTGAGTGACTTATTAAGAAGAGCACTGGTTTGACTAATATTGTTTATTCGATCGACAGGCCATCAGCTATGGTGGTCCCACCCGCCATCGGTATTTTGGGAGCGTCATATAAGACCCCTTCGCGAAGGAAGAATATCGCATTCTCTGCTTTTAGCGCTGGCAACCCGCTTGGATTTGTCGCTGGACTGTTTGTCGTAAGTTTGTCTCTTTAGATGAGTATTCCAAGCCTTCGGTCAAACCTTAACTCCTTGATGAAGCAGAGCACCCCGGAGATCTCCGTCTGCAAAAATTACATAGATATTTTCACTATACAGTAAACTTTCGAAACTAATTGAATTTTTGGATAATACGACTAGTGCGGCGTGGCAGCCTCCATATTCAGCTGGCGGGCAGCCTATATTTTCTGCGCTATACTTTGGGCCGTATTTACTATTTTTGCTGTTTGGGCTGTCCCCAGCGTCGAGAACTTTCATGGCGTGCCCTTGCGCGAGCGCCTCCTTGCCTTGAAACAGTTTGACTACGTCGGCATGGTCTTGACTATTTTTGGCATCGGCATGTTTACAGCTGGATTAACGTGAGTCGACTCCTGGTTATCTACCGCAATACGCATGCTAGAGATGCTGGACACACTTTGTTTCATACTATCTTACTTGGAGCTAATCTTTTCTTGGTAGGATCGGCCCTGAAAGTGGCTGGAACTCGGCCACGGTCCTGGTCCTCCTAATTCTGGGTATCGTGCTGCTCATCATGTTTGTCTTTTGGGAGCGCGTCATTCCCAGTCCGCTTATGCCGCCGCATATTTGGAAAGATAGGAGCTTTTCTTTGGTGAGTCGGATCTAGGGAGAATCCCATAGTCCAACTTCTTTATCAAACCTCTCCTGATTCATACAATACCATATTACTTATCATCCGGCTGACTCTGTCATTTAGATGATTCTCGCAACCATGCTCGGCTACATGTCCTTTACCGCTACCGGATTCTGGCTCGCCTTTTACATGCAGAATATCCAGCAGCTCACCACACTCATGATTGCCGTTCATCTTATTCCGATGACGGTGGCGGGTCTGCTATGGAACGTGCTGGCAGGCCAGATCCTACACCGCGTCAACAACACACTGATTATGATTGTTGGTGCTGTGGCCTATGCAGTTGCCGCCTTGTTGTTCTCGCTCATGCGACCGGATAGCAATTATTGGGCGTTGATTTTCACGGCGCAGGTTCTGAATGTGGCAGGGGCGGATCTGCAGTTCAACGTTGCTAATGTGAGTCTGCGGGCTCATTACTCTCGACTTGATCCTCGTCCTCGCCTTGGCTCGCGATTTTCCTTATCTCGGCTTTGTCGATGTCACTTCCGTCTTTCTCTGCCCGTTGTTCATGAACTCATACTGATGACCAAAAAAAAATGTACCAACAGATGTACGTAATGCAATCTCTGCCCGCAAACCAACAGTCTCTCGCAGGCGGCATCTTCAACGTCATGATCCGCCTATCCATGACCATAGTCATGGGCCTCACAACAGCAGTCTACAGTTCGGTCGCGGAGACAGGCGCAGGCGCGGATGAGCTGCTCCCATACACACGGACTTTCCAGGCATGTGTTGGATTGGCAGGGGCGGGCGTGTTGGTCTCGCCATTTGTGAATCTGGGCACGCAGGGGAATTCGTCCAAGGGGAAAAAGAAGGAGAAAGAATCAGAGACTCGGGAGAAAAGGTAGAATGTGCTAAGCGGACCTTGGAGGGTGAGAAAGGAGGCTATGTATTACTGTACCTCCGTCTCTCCGAAAGTCCGTTGCATTATTGCACCTTTGAGCACCTCTCAACAAGCGCCGCATGCGTGGGCTTATCTTCTCCAACAGACTGGATTGACATGTCTGTCTACCTATCTTCGTATCGTTTGCTACATGGAAGATCTGATCTTTTGGATCTGCTCCTGCAGCTCTTAGAATGCTGTGATGTTGTTCTGAATAGGTGTACTGTCCTCCCAATGGGTGCGCTCTCCTTTTAAATCCGCTGGCCCGCTGTGGCATTTCAAAGGTATTCAGTGTCAAAGATACGATTATACAACAGACTTTCGGAGAGACGGAGGTACTCCATCGATTCCGCCTGTGGAGGGGCAAGCTATCTTATCGATACGGGTATGTTGCTCCAGCTTCACGCAACTTGTCCTTCATTCTAACGCGACAAGCCTTTTAGCTTCACAATGTCAATGACGACCACACTCTGCTAAACGTTTCCCGTCCAACCTGGGAAAGATGGAGTGAAGTAACAGTACTTGCATGTCCCGATACAGCTCTATCTGTCTTTGCAGGGGTAAACGTGGGGCACCAAGCAGCTGGTGGGAAGCTACACAGTACACAGTAGGCGAAGGTACTTGAGAGCATCGCCTGTTGGATTCGCGACGAATTCTTTTCCCAGCAGTAGTCAGATCTTGCAGCCAATTGAGACTTCAATCGCCCAACGCAGCTTCCCAATCGTTGGATTCGCGAAGCGTCACGATGGGTCGGAGGGGGGTATGTATGCCTTCATTCTAGAAAAAGGTATGGACGACGAGTTAGCTAAAGAGTGGAAATAGTCATCGCGCAGAGGTGGTCGCGGCGGCGGCTTCAATCGCAATCGCAAGGGCAACAACGGGGCGAGCAACGGTGGAGACAGCTATCACCGCTCCTACTCTGAAATAAGAAAGGAGCACGAAAAACTGGAACATTTGTACAACATGCTCCTTCCTTTCAACGATGCCGAGAAGACGGAGTTTTGGGCGACTCTGCGACGAGAGCTGCCGAACTCTTTCCGGTTCTGCGGCTCCAAGGGACATGCTTTGGCAGTGAAACGGCTGCTGGAGACGAGATATGCGCCCGAGATTGTCAAGATCGAGCGGTTCGATGGCCAGCTGGTGGAGCCCCCGAAGATTGTGCCATGGTACCCGGACCAACTGGCTTATTCCATGACTACGCCGAAGCAGGTCGTTCGCAAGTTCCCGCCTTTTGCGGCCTTCCAGAAGTTCTTGGTCTCCGAGACCAGCATTGGGAATATTAGCAGACAGGAAGTTGTCAGTATGATCCCACCTTTGCTGATGGATGTCTTGCCGGGCATGACGGTTTTGGATCTGTGCGCGGCTCCCGGGAGTAAAGCTGCACAGCTTCTGGAAATGATCCATACTGGGGAGGAAGCTAGGATTCGCAAGGTGATGAGTTGCTTTGGAGAGATCAAGGCTGAAGTCGAGGCTGAGGCCAAGAAGGAAGAAGATGGGGTAAATCTTGAGGTTGACGCCGGTGACGATGGAAGAGCAACTGGCCTTTTAATCGCCAACGATGTTGACTACAAGCGCAGTCACATGTTGACCCACCAGCTCAAGCGACTTGCGTCCCCCAACTTGCTCGTCACCAATCACGACGCTACCTTGTTTCCCTCCATTAGACTGCCCAAGGCCTCGGCAAGTTCCAAAGATAGCAATTTCCTGCGATTCGATCGCATTCTGGCCGATGTGCCTTGCTCCGGCGATGGTACCTTGCGCAAGAACGTGGCTATGTGGAAGGATTGGCAGCCAGGTAGTGCCCTGGGTTTACACGCTACACAGATCCGTATACTGGTGCGCGCACTCACCATGTTGAAACCCAATGGCCGTGTCGTCTATTCGACGTGCAGCATGAACCCGATCGAAAATGAATCCGTCATTGTCTCGGCCATTGAACGATGCGGTGGACCATCCAAAGTGGAAATCATTGATTGTAGCGACAGGCTACCTGGTCTACAGCGCCGACCGGGAATGCACCAATGGCAGATTATGGACAAATCAGGCCGTATCTGGAGCAGCTGGGATGAAGTGCAGCAGTTCGTCTTGACTGAGAACGATGGCGTAGTCCCGGGAAGGCTGTCAGAATCCATGTTCCGCCGACCCGATGACAGCGAATGCTCTGGGCTTCCGCTCGACCGGTGCATGAGAGTCTACCCCCATCAACAGGATACGGGGGGCTTTTTCATTACGGTGCTCGAGAAGAAGGGAGACTTCAAGACGAAGCCTGAAACTAGTCAATCCAATGCCGCCATCCCCATCACGGGGAACGGAAAGGAAGAAAGAAAAGAAGAGATTGCTGCCAAGATCGCCCACGAGGAGGAAAAGGCCGCCCACGGCGAACCAACGGACATTCTTCCAACGTCAGGAGGAGTCAAGAGACCGTTGGGAGATGGTGAGACCAGAGGGCCACCCAAGCCAAAGCAAATGAAGATGGAGACAGAGGCGGATTTGAAGCGGGGAAAAGAGACAGATGTCAAAGAAGAAGTAGCGGACACTTCCTCCACCACCAGGAATACCCCCAACCCCAATCCCAAGAGCAAGAGGGAAGTTCACACGAGGAAGAATCCCGACGGCTCCTTTGAAGAACCCTTCAAATACCTGTCCCCCGACCACGAAGTGATCCAAAAGATACAAGATTTCTACAAGATCTCCTCGCGCTTCCCCCGCGACCGCTATATGGTGCGCAACGCGCTGGGCGAGCCGGCCAAGGCCGTGTACTACACCAGCGCCCTCGTCCGCGATATCCTCCGGGAGAACGAGGGCCGCGGGGTCAAGTTCATCCACGGCGGCGTCCGCATGTTCATGAAGCAGGAGTCCCCCTCCGCCGAGGTCTGCCGGTGGCGCATCCAGGCCGAGGGCATCTCCATGATCCAGGGGTACATCGGCGACGAGCGCGTCGTCCGTCTCACCAATAAGGAGACTTTCCGCAAGCTACTCAAGGAGATGTTCCCCAGGTTTGCCGACGAGGACTGGGCCAAGCTCGGCGAGATTGGCGAGCGCATCCGCGATATCGGCATGGGGTGTTGTGTCTTGCGCGTCGAGCCTGATGGCTCGGACCCCGAGTGGACGGAGCATATGGTGCTGCCGCTGTGGAAGAGCTTCATGTCGGTCAACCTGATGTTGCCGAAGGAGGACCGGGCGGCGTTGCTGCTGCGGCTCTTCAATGATACGTCACCTTTGGTCAATGAGTCGCTGAAGAGCAAGGCTGCAAAGACGGCCAAGTCGGACGAGGAAGTGGTGAAACAGGATGCCGATGAGGAGGGGACTCAGGAACATGTTCAGTACGGCGAGGGAAAGGATGGAGATGCTGTGGCCGAGGCTGAGGAGGTGCTGAATGGGGATGGGGCGGACCATGTCATGATAGAAACGGCGGAGGGCGATGATGTCCTTGATGTCGTTGACGGATAACAAGGGAGCTATGACATGTATGATGGCGGATGGTTCGGCAGAGCTTATATATCATGACAAAGTATCGGGCTTTGATATTATGAGCCATGAGCTGCTCTCTGTAGCCGTACTCCTGATAGATACTCATTTGCAAGGACGACGTACAGTATTTCAGGTACACAAATCTCACGGACAGAGCTCTCATAGAAGACTGAAGAACATGACTTAGAAGTACATGGGCTTAAAATCGCTACTGGATGACCGACCCTCCCTCCACCTACGTATCCAACAAACCCAGAGTCCAATTCACAATCCGATCAACGCCGTGTCCATTGATGGCACTGACGGGAATGGCAGCGCAATCATCACGCCACCCGGCCCCCTCGACCCCGCTCGGATGCGCCTTTCTTCCATCCGTCACCTCGTCCAGATACGTCTTCAGCCGGGCGAAGTTCTCCTGCGTGTCCGGCACATCCGCCTTGGTGGCGATGACGAACCACGGCTTCGCCGCGATATATAGCCCGCCACCGCCGCCGCCGCCGTGTCGATCCGGGTCGTTACTGTCAAAGCCCTGGCTGTTGTTCAGCTCGGGCGCAAGGATCATGGACCCTTCCTCGACACCGGGGAATCCCCCAGCAAACCTATTCTTCCTGTCCTTGGCGAGGCGGTTGTTGTTGTTGTTGTTGTTGTTGTTGTTGTTGTTGCCGCCCCCGTCATCGCCCTCCCCTTCCCAGTCAATGCGCTCCCTGATCTCGCGGTCGCGGGCCTGGTTCTCGCGCATGCGGGCATAGAGACCGACCTCCTTCCAGAGGGCCTGGAGAGCGGCGACGGCGTCGCATTTAGCCAGGTCGACGACAAAAGCGATGACGGCGGCGCGCTCGACGTGGCGGAGGAACTCCATGCCGAGGCCGCGGTCCAGATGGGCGCCCTCGATCAGGCCGGGGATATCGGCGACGGTGAAGCGGGTGCGGGGCCCGGGGGCGTCGGGTCCGCCTGGCAGCAGTAGTCCGGACCCGGGATGCTGAGTGACGACGATGTCGCCGAGCTCAGCGTCGTGGATGACGGAGTGGGCGGCGGATTTGGCGGGCCTAGGGACGGCGTAGAGCCGGCGGCCCTTGTTGTTGTCGAGTACGACGGTGCCGACATTGGGTTGTAAGGTGGTGAAGGCCCAGTTGCCGACGCGGGCGCGGCTGTTGGTCAGGGCGCGCAGGAGCGTCGATTTCCCCGCGTTGGGCAGGCCCACGAGCCCCACATCTGCGAGCAACTTGAGTTCGAATTCAAGATGCATACATATTGCTCGCTCGCCCTTGGTAGCGAATAACGGCCGTGGTCGCTCTAGGGATGTGAAGTGTGGGTTTCCTAAGCCCCCCACGCCCCCCGCGGCCAGAAGAATGGGTTGGGGTGTGGGTGTGGACAAGTCGTGGTATATGGGCGCTGGTGGTTGATAATATAGCCGTTCTCGACGCGGAAGGCGGGGCAGTTGGATGTTGCGTCGCTCCGAGTTGGATATGCCCGGGTAAAGGATAAACTTGTGGAGGTTAGGATGGTCTGGCGCCTCTACATCCACGCTGACGTACTTGGGATCCTGGCCTGCTTCTTCCGCCCGCAACTCGGCCTCGCGGAACAGCCGATCATATTCGATTTGCGCATCGCGAGCTGCTCGGTACGCCACTTTTTCTTCCACATACGGATCGCGACGGTACACTTCACGCACGACCGTGCCGACGGGCACTTGAAGCACTACGTCGGCCCCGCGCTGCCCGTTGCCGTTGGTGCCACGACCTGTTTTCCCCCGACTGGCTCGCACGATACGCCGCCGCGCCAGCTTGTGGAGCGATATTTCACTGTGCACCGCTTGGACGTAGACATTCCCGCCGTGTCCTCCATCCCCTCCGTTCGCCGGCCCGTTTTCTATGAACGCTTCCCGAAGGAACGAGATACATCCGTTGCCGCCCGGCCCTGCATGCACCGTCACTTGCGCTTTGTCCGCGAAGCTCGATAGCGCGAAGTCATCGGGCGACGGATTGAGACGCGACTGCGGCAAGGTCGAGGACGATGACGAGTACGCCGTGCTGTCAAGCTGGCTTCTGTTGCTGTCATCGTGGGGCGGCGTCGGTGAGGAATGGAGTGTAGTAATACAGGCGCGCGCGCGCCCGAGGCGGACAATGGGTTGGGGCGGCGATGGTCGGAAGAGAACTGGGTAGAGGAAGGAGAGAAATATACCTGACCCAGGTCTGCTTGTGCAGCGAGGTGCCATCATAAAGTAACCATGGCGCTCTCACGCTAGTCAAGTGAGTGTGCAATGAGCATGTCCCTCCTCCTTCAAAATCTTTGTATTGCTCCGAGGTGGTTACGTAGCTTCGAGCTATGATATGCCTGATATGTGCCCGCTGGTGCATCCAATGCAATGTACTGTGTACATCAAAATCCACTATCACTTGACTCTCACATGAGGAGCATCATGCAGCCAAACCACTCTCATTGCATTCAACTCTTGACCGGTGGAGCAGGGCCCTCCGAAATCGATTTGTGCCCTGGCCCATCTAGGAAGGAAAGAAAAATTCTCAAGCCACATCGCCGCTGGTCCCTGGCGATGCGATAAGATAAGCGTCGGATGACAGGATGAGTTTCCGGGGGTGCACAAAAGGCGGGGCAACGAAAGTCGGACATCGGCCCTGGAAAAACCGGGGAAGCGGAGGCAATGGGGAAAACCCCAGATGAAGCCAACCAAAAACTTCAAAAAGAGGGAGCCATCACAGACGGGCATACTGTGCACTGCATCGTCATGGTCACGGCAGCGGCTGACAGCCACCTTTTCCCACGATTTCCGTTCCACCGCAGCACACACACACACACACATACACACACAGCATGAGATCCATGGGTCCGGACATATTCGAAGACAAAATACCGGTGGTACTGTGCGCACGACGGATGTCTGACCGACGGTTCCTGAAGAGCTCGGACAGCTTTCAGGTCTGCTGCTGGTCACCGGTCCTGCATCATCACTCCGGTCATCCTCATGGAATCCTGGCGTCAACCTGGCTGGAATCTGGGGCCATGGTGCTGGGGTTTTTGCTTTTCATATGTCCTGCCCTGAGTCAACGCTGTGACCAGAATTTTCTCCTTTCCGGGTGTGCCGGCTTGGCCATCGCCACCCGGTCAGCATCCCGGCTTAATTTGCCCGCTCCCAGCCGACATGTCAAAAGTCGTCAGGGGAAGCGGTGAACACAGCTTCTCGGCTCCTCTCTGGGACTCTTTGTCTTGCCCAATTCTGGGCGATTTTGAGTGCAGCAGGAGCCATTGATAACAACTGTGTATTTCCTCCGGTTGAGCTCTTGTACTTTTTCAAGGATCTGTCGACGTTGTTGCGAATCCTTTTCATGGGTTTCTCCTCAACCTGGTGCTCTTGAACTTATCCTTCAAGCTCCTCTCCCACCTTCGCATGCCGTCACCGTATCTGTGCGTTGGCCACAACCAGAGCCTTGATCCCGACCATCCGGCTCACTGCCGAAGGCCATCGCCTCTTTCAACGCCTTGCTTGCTGCTAGCTGACCTCCTCCTCCGCACTTCATGCCGGGGCAATCGTCGCTGAGTGGTTCAGCGGTTCGTGAGCCATCATCTTGTGCAGCAGCACGAACGTTTAGTACTATTGGATTGTGGTTCGTTGAGTCCGCCCATAACATACGTGCATGGGTTCCGGAGCCGTGCGGTCCCCATTCGAGCCACGACACCTCCTCATGCTGCTCATCCCTCCTGTGGCCAAACGTGGATAGCTCAGGATCTTGCTGGCTCGACTGTTTGGCTCTGCTTCGGGCTCCGCTGGGCAGCAGAATCACGCGTGCAGCGGCGCCATTATCGTCCTCCGCAATATCGTCCGCCCGTCTTCCGGTACTCACAGTAGTCTTTGACCCCCGCCTGTCTACAGTACGGCCCTGATCGTTCACCATTCCTTTGGTGATCCATTCTTCAATTCCCTATTCTCCACTATCCCCAGTTTCCCCCCAGGTCGCCCCTTCTCCATTCCCGTCTCCCGTCTGCAAGTCTCTCCAAGCCCTGTTCATCGGCCCCGTAGCAGTTGGGCCAGCCGGGTGGGACCACCGTGCAGCACGTCTGCACGTCAAGCCCTCGCCAGCCTCTTACAATCTCTTGCGGCCCAGCAGAATCGTCACCCATCTAACGCGTGGCAGTTACTTGTGTTGCAACTCTATTTGCTTGCTCTGCTGGCTGGCTTGCTCTCCTCTCTTTCCCCTTCCCTCACTTGTTTGCCCTCGTTGTCCCCAAGTTTGCCTTGCCTTGCCTACCCTACTTGCCCGCGCGTGTATCTTGTCGCACTCGCCTATCCCGACACTTCTCGCCTTGGCTCTAAGTTATAGTAACAGACCAGACTTGTGGTAAACGATCTGCTCATCAGACTCGCTCTATCTATGGGTTTGCTTGCCCATTCTTGCCAACTATCGGCCCAAAGCTACTTCGCGGCAGCCCTCATTTGTTGCTTCATTGAGCAAGCCGGATTTTAAGAGGTCCAATTGTCTACCCGAGGTTCTGCAGGACTGGAAAGCAAGGCTGGGCCATTTGTCGTCCAACCTGGGTGCTGGCCAATTCATTCCTGCCAGCTACCCCCATCTGCCATTTGCTAACTGCGGCCTTGCTCTGCAAGTCCACAATCCCCTGGCATTGCTTTGTTGTACAGAGCTGTCTTGCTCTCTTGCTCCTCCCTGCGACCTGTTTTTGCTTCTTCTCGACTTCTATCTTCCACTCCCACCCGAGTTCGTGTATCTCGAACAGGTACGCTCTTCATAAGACAGGTCAGTCCCCTTTTGCCACGTCTCCCGTCTCTGATCTTGCTTCCTTTTGGCCTTTGGGATTCGCAGTATGAGACCCTGTAGGGTCAACAGGAGAAGAGTGTGTGCGTGAAGAGTCGTCCATATGCTGTACTATAGCTGTTGAATGTCACTGCGTGTACCACTTCCATTCCTTGTTCCCACCCTCGGCATCTAGGCCGATCTCCGGGTCATCAAGAACAACGAATACCCGTTTGCGCTGAACTATTTCACCGGGTCGA
>JAOYMO020065179.1:0-10639 GCA_025802455.2 Iodosphaeria phyllophila
CTCTCCACCCCTCTATTTGCATCACGCCGCTACGCGGTCGATCCAGCAGACGCGACTTCGCCATTTCCAGCCTGTAGCACCGTTCGCTAGAACCAATGCGATACAGATTTCAAAATTCCAAATTGGCGCTTATCTCACAACGGCGAGCTTTCGCAAGCAAGCCAGCAACCGTTAAGCTTCGGCCAACGAGCTAACCCACGAGCACGATCGCAATCACCAGCCAATTACCATGGCTACGCCTCGCCCCCCTTCAGCACTCAACACACGAGCTCCACAGGGCCCTTCACAGTCGGAGCCCCGACGCGAGAAGACGTATTTTGAGCAACAGCGGGAGGCGCTAATCGGAGAGATTGCTCTGGTTCGTTCGTGCTGCTCTTACCTAGCATAGCCTATGACGCCCTATATCTGATTGATCCTACCGAATGCGGTTGACACGGTTTTGTTGGTGAAACTGGAGGAACCGATAAGAAAATTCAAGACAAGGGTTGCGGCTGACTAGAAACAAATCAGTCTTTCGAGCAGGTTCTGGCCAACATTAACAAACTTAATCGATCACTCGAAGCTGTTGTGGCAGTTGGGAACGAGTTTAGCAGCGTAGAGGCACTATGGAGTCAGTTTGAAGGTGTAT
This sequence comes from Iodosphaeria phyllophila, assembly GCA_025802455.2. Taxonomy (NCBI): domain Eukaryota; kingdom Fungi; phylum Ascomycota; class Sordariomycetes; order Amphisphaeriales; family Iodosphaeriaceae; genus Iodosphaeria; species Iodosphaeria phyllophila. The sequence continues at coordinate 629 of JAOYMO020065179.1, forward strand.
TGGGATACCAACAAGCGCAGCAACAGCAACAAGCACAACAGTCACAGTCACAACCACAACCACAGCAGCAACACTCATCATCACACGAGGAGGACGAAGGGCAAAACTAAAGGCATATATATATATATATGATATGCTCGGGTAGAGAGGAGTGGAAAGACCATACATAGCACATGTTGTCTCTTTTTTCTAGACCATAAATCAACGCTGAGCAATTCCTTGTATTCCATGCCTTCATCTTGCCTTGGATTCCTCCGCCCGACCAATAGCTATGCGCTGTGCTACCTAACACAAAGGAAATGCGAACTTGTCCTCCTTCCTATGATCCCTCCCCCCAAACCCCTTCCGTTCAGTTACCTCATACGAGAGAAAGAAGTGGAAAAATCACAACAATAAAAGACAGCTGCCTCAGCTTCAGCCTAGTCCCTCCATTTACAAGGGAAGACAGTTTACCAGGACGCCTCACATATGATGCCAAATACATGATGGAAAAAAAGGCAGAAAGCACAGCCAGCTCAAAAACCTACATGCCCCTTGTCATCCTTTCCTTCGCACCGCCGGCCGTTACCATTTGGTCTCTTGTCTTCGTTATCCTAGCAGGCGTCCACCATGTCTCTCATCCACAGCTATGCTCCCCGTGGCAGGGAGTTCTGGTCGTAAGCATAGATCATGCAATAATTAATAAGGTCATGTTCGCGTCTATTCTTCTTCTTGGGCTTCCATCCCCGTTAGAGGAAATTGCAATGCCGCTTCTTCTTCTTAAGACCGCGAATGCCGGGGATGGCTAACCCTTCCTTGGGATTAGCGCCATCGCCGTGATGTGACTTGGACCCGTTGGGCGCGGAGGCGATGGCTGATTCGAGATTGCGACGATCGTTGACGACTACTGTGCTGATGGCATGTTCAAAGATTTCGTCCACGCCCGTCATCTCTTTACTGCTGCACTCCATGTACTGAGCGCCCATCTTACGAGCTACGTTCTTGCCCTGTTCGGACGTAACTGGGGTAAGGCCCTGGGTTTTGAGCATTTCGATGCACGTCTTCTTGTGACGGAGGTCGGATTTGAGGCCCACGAGGATGAGCGGTGTGTAGGGGCAGAAGTGTAGGACTTCAGGGTACCACTATGAACGATAATTAGTAGTTGTTTGAGGGCACATACATATAGAACATTAGCGAAAGAAAGACTCACCTTGTCCATGACGTTCTCCAGCGAATTCGGGCAGTCAATGGCAAAACAAACAAATATCAAGTCCGTCTCGGGATAAGACAGTGGTCGTAGTCTGTCGTATTCCTCTTGACCGGCTGTGTCCCATAGCGCGAGCTCGACTGTCTTACCAGTGGGCTGGTGCGTGGGGTATGTGATGTAGTTTTCGAAGACAGTGGGGACGTATTTCTAAAAGGAGAGTCAGTATCTTGGTCACGAATTAGGAGATATCCTGGATGGACTACTCACCTCAGGAAAGTACCCTTGGCTGTAGCTGATCAACAGACACGTCTTTCCGCAGCCGCCATCGCCGACCACCACAATCTTCTTAGAGTAAGCCGGGGCATCGGTAGTCATGTGTGTTGCCGACGACTCCCGGCCGCTGGACGAGCTCATCGTTGTGCTGACTGTGCCCTCGCTGGACCGCGTGTTGCGCTCCGTCGCGCGGCGCTGCAGCCCATTGTCGTACTTTTCCGGCGATGAGTTTCCGTAGTAGGAGTTGCGGGTGCTGCGAAAGTTCGCCATCACGGGCCTAGAAAAGAAGAAGGAAAAAAAAAAAAAACGTTCGCGCGCCTGTCTTGGGTTCTGGCGCGTAAAAACCAGGCTGTGTGGAATGTGGGTGAAACGATGGGCGCGGGTGGTTTTGGTGTTCTACGGCTGTTTATGGATGTTGTTTATTGTGGATGGATGAAGGACAACGGAATGAACCAGATTGCAGTCGACCGGCACCGTAAACAAGCAGGAAACAGGAAGGTGCCAACTTCAGATGTCGAGAGGGCGTCAGAATAATCAGGAAGAGCAGCGAAATAAGCAGAGCGCAGGAGAAAACACAAGTGATGTTCCCGTTCCCTAATGCAAGCCCTCGATTGGCAAATATCCGAAGTGAGCCACACACTACGCAGACGAGTCTCTTGTGCCCTACTAACTCCTGATCTTGTACTTCTCAAACGGATACGGGATCGGGGTTACTGCTGCTGTCGGTTGGAGCTGCTGTGCGATACTATGCGGCGGATAGGATGTACGGCGATGCAAATCTGAGATTAGATCTTGTGTTGACTGTGGTGCTTCACTTTGGCGAATAACTAGCTGTGTTGCGCTGCGTTCGACGACACCGCAGCTGGACGAAAACCTTCGTTGTCGGGCCCGCTGTTTGCGCTGTTTGGTGGTAAACTTGGCCGGTTTCCCTGTACTCTATCGGTACCGTGAGCGCGAGCGTGGCCGACGCGTTTCGGCTGCAATGCAGCCGGTACCTTGCGCGTATCTCACTTTTGTGGGGCCTCTGGTTGGTCGTCGCGCAGGGCAACCGCCCACAGCGTCAGGGACAAGCGCTTGAAACACCCAACTGCATGACCTCACTGTTGGTCAATGCAATTGAATTGCAGTAACAAGGTAAGCGATGTACCGTAGGTGTCAGCCACAAGGATTGAATGGCCGAGCTCGACAAAAAAAAAAAAAATGAAAATGATCCATGCACCAACCTCTCACACAACTTCGTCGCCTGTTGACCGAAAATTTTCGCGGCTACCTCTCAGTCTTTGCTTGAAGATCATCCGTTCGGCCTTACTCTTCTTTCCATCATGACTGACGGCGACTTCAAATACATCACGCTGATCTCGAACGATGGTTTTGAGTTCTGTGTCTTGCGCGAAGCCGCCATGATCAGTCCAGTCATCAGAAGCATGCTGGACCCGAAGAGTGAGCAATGAAAAGTTGGGTGAATGTGCTACAAGCACACGTGTGAATACGGGACGCTGAACAAGGTCTTTTGTCATGACAATTAGATGGGTTCCTGGAGGCGAAGCTCGGCCGCTGCGCTTTTGATGAGATGAAGTAAGTTGCTGTGTCCCCTTTTCACGATCTCTTGTTGGACTTCGGGCCCTACGAGACAAGTTACGCCTTGATGATCACACCATTTTTCTTGCCATCTTTTGACAGACCGAACCCCCTTTGGTTTGGTCTGGATGACTGGCAACTACACTTGATCTGAGCCCGCCGTTCACCCCACCTTGGTCCACCCTGATGGTACCAAAGACGAGTCCAGATACACAAGGCTAATATCGACCCGCAGCGGCATGGTGTTAGAAAAAGTGGTCGAATATTTTCACTACTGGTTCAAGAATCGCTACGGCGAACACGTGCCAGATATGGACATACCTGTGGAGCTGTGCCTCGAGCTGCTGATGGCTGCCGACTTTTTGCAACTAGACAGTACGTACATCCTGCTATTCCCTGCGATGATCCAGATAAGGACTTACTCGCCGTCATCAACAGAAACAACACTGTAGACTGAAACGTCCTGTTCGGGAATTCTACTATTGAGCGGCGTTTAGGGGATTTGAGAACAAATCGACGAGCACGGCGTAGATTGAGAGTTAAACTTTCCAATTTGGGGGCACATCTAATACTCTCTTGAGCCATGAGCCTAGATGATAAATAATATCTACAGGTAATCTGAACAATCTTCGTGTTCACGTAAGTAGGTCCACTCCTCAAGCCTTTCTCCCCCGCCACCCCATCTAAGCATATGCGCTCAACCCCCGCTCCCCATGGGTTGACCGTCTATAACGGATGGGAGAGTAAAACAATGTTTCGTCCCCCTCACTCTGCGTGACTTGTCAGTCTCCGTTGGGATCACGCTTTTTAGGAGGGGATATATGCGTATCTTGTTTGGTAGATAGTATGTTGCGAGAATTGAGGTGAAAACTCCTGTGGATGGATGGATTTGAGTATACTTCATCTGATGGGCTGGCCCAAAGGCGATGAAAACGAGCTGGGGGAAGTGAGTGGGCATTGATGACACGTTTTTGAATGTCTGCCTACTTCCTCCAGCTCGTTTCGATCTGGGATGACAGTCCAAGGTCACCATTAATATCTTCACATTTTAATCAATAGAATCTTGATTCAATCGAACTGCCTGCCATTCCCATAGATACAATTTGGTTGGGACTTGGTAACAAACACTTTCTCTCAACCCTTCTGTACGGAAAGAAATGCGTATTCCCCAGCCCCCGACAACATCTGCCCCGTTTCCTACTGATTCCATCCCATGAGCAACCCCTAGACAGACTCCAGACCCGACGCGCAGTCCGAACCGTAACCAACCGGCCCCGCGAATCAATGATGCCCGTAGCCCGAGTACTGATTGTGCTGCTGAGGGTGATAAGAGTTGTGCTGGTCATTGTCAGGGTGGTAGCCGTTCTTGATATGGGCGTACGCAGCCTGATTCTTGCGTGAGTTGCGGCTCTGGAACGAGGCCATAGAGTGCTCGCAGTTCGCGCCGCAATGGCCGTGGTCGCTCTTGTCCCGGTTGCCGTAGTACTTGGCCCGGTCTTGGTTCGTGATGTGGTAGGCTGACAGCGGCCGGCCGTTGAGCGTCTTGCCATGGTAGTCGTTGCCGTGGTAGTTGTTTCCGTGATAGTTGTTCGGGTGGTAGTTGTTTCCGTTGTGGTCGTTCCCCCAGCGCTTTTCGAGGACGGGCGGAGCGATGGCCTCGTCTTTGGTGTCTGCCTCGGCCGGCTCCTCGGCGCGCGGGACAAGATCTGGAAGCTCCTCCTGGACCTCGGCCGGCTGTTCGTCACGAGGGGCCAGGCCCGGAGTATCTTCCGGAACGTTGTCGTTAGTTAAAACAGGCTCTTCACGAGCTACCAGAGGGACACCTTCCGGCTCGGTATCGGCCGCTTCCTTGACCTCCTCCGGGGCTGCCGGTGTGATATCGACGTCACGAGGCTCTAGCTCGGGAAGTATGGCCGGGTCAATGACTTTGTCCTGTTCGACAGTCGGACCCGGGTTGGCGACCTGCTCGTTGGTCTTCACAGGGGCAGCCAAGACGATGCCGAGACCGGTGAGAGTAAGTGGGATGATGTATAAGTTCAGCAGCATAGTTGGTAAAGTGATGACGATGAGTTGCAGATATAATGATAGCAGTAACACTGTGTGTCTGGCTTGAGGAAAAGATCAAGGCCAAAGTCGAGGGGGCCAAGACCTCCCTTTATACAGAAACCGTTACCTACCTCTGCTATCTGTTGTCACCAGTCACTACTCCCTTGAATCTAAGTCTAAGCCGAGCAGTCCGGCCAAAGAAACCAACACGCGACAGTTTCAAGAACACATCGGTCTGAAGCATATGACATGTCTTCGCCTGAGGCGTCCAGCCGTTGAGAAGAGCCAGACCCGTCCATCAACATTCCCGGGATATTTTCTTGGCGTGGGGAGGGGGGGGGGGAGAAGATCGAGAGTCCAGTTTGTTCGAAAGCCAAATACGCGAGACGAAGAGTCATTCTTCTTCAATCGTGACGAGCTTCTCTTTAAGTTTATCCCTTGACAGCGTGTGGTAGTGGAGATGTGATAAGAGTTCAGGCACGGTGGGAGTGAGGGATCGCCACACGGGTAGACGGACTTTCACGGCGGAGTCTGCCTTGCCTTTCCAGACCCTCTAGATCAAAACCCACGGACTAGAGAAAGTTTCAATTCTCGAGTTAATTCGTTGGACAGACTTGGAGAAGTGGGGCACATTGTGCCGGGAAGGCAAGGGCACAGTAGCATCTGGGTGTCAAGTACTAGGACTCATCTGATTTGTACAGTACCGGTATCAAGCCAGCTTCGGCTCGCAGGATACTTTAAAAAATGACCCCGGGTCATCCGAGGCGATCCGCCAAATGCACAAAACATGCCACACCAGCTTACGAGTACCCGCAAAAGACACCCTTACAGCAGACCCACGCCAAGATTTCCTAGGGTTTCCTGATCGGGGTCCAGTTCGGGGTCCGTGGGATTGTTCGAATGAGAAAGCCGTGGGATGCTGTGAGAAACCGTGACAAATTCGTGAGAATTGTTCGGGATTTTTGTGGGAACAGTCAATCCTAGGCAATCCCTTCCCAGTCAGTCGCGTGTAGATTCAGCACTCCATCATACCCGGAGCTCGCTGTAAAGATTTCGGACTGGTCCAGACCACCACAAAGTCTATATCGACCTCGCCGACCTCGCCGACCTCGCTTTCCTACATCGTAACCAGTCAAAGAACCGGCGATGTAACCTCCTAGTTAGAGCAGTCAGAAGACGACAAGATGCCTTCCGAGTCAAACTTGCTATGATGAAGCATGCTAACCAAGAGTGAGCCCATCCCGCCTAGAATCCATGCCTTTGCGGCCCGCACAAGCCAAGAAGCCAAAGCCAACATCGATCAGCCAAAGTAAGTGAGGGATCATGAGTAATCCAAGCAAAGTCCACATAGCCTTTTAACTTTTTTTTCCTCCATATGATGATAGCATATCGAATTCAGTCAAACACCATGCCGCGCGCTGAGATGGGATGACAGGTCCCTTGCTTGATGGCGGACCAGGGAACAGCTTCTTCGGAGGCGCAGGATGGACATGTAGCTTTCCCGTCTATTGTCTCTTTTCTTTTTTTTTTTTTTTTTTTTTTTTTTTTGGTAACCATGACCAGCATGAGGGAATGGCAGAAGACGCGATAGATCAGGAGAAGCTTTTCTTCCGTGAATTCTCTTGCTGGCGCTGGTCTGGGCCGACGGAGCGACAGGCGCGCATCGTAGCCACAGGATTTCCGCTGACGAAATGGAACGGGAGGCACTGGTAGAACGCTTGTCAGCTAAAGCTCAATCATGTCAAGTCCTCGTGGAGCCATGTGATGGCCGATTCTCCGGACTGATGTGAAGGTCCTTTGATGTGTTCACCAGAAAGATCGGCGACAAACGCCTCAACATCACAAATCCTCAACCGTATGGTTTGCTTTACACACTCCCCCACCGCAGCAAAAGTCCCTTCCGACCATCACGCCATCACTGTGTATAGGTAAAACAGCAACAGAAAAGCCCCCCCAACAAACCGAGAACACCATGTCCCAACACCATTTCCCTCAACCCAGAGCATACACCCCATGCAGCACAAGAGTCCCGCCCAAACCCAATACAATTGCCTATCCAGCATCGCCGGCCAAATCTCCTGCATGTGAGCAACCCGCATCGTCCGAAGAACGGTGCCATCTTCTAGGTATCCCAAGTCCCCCCCCAGCTCGCCAGCCAGCCAGCCAGCCAGATCCCTGCACACGGGGCTCGATCCGCATCCTCCCTTCTCGACTTGACCGGCTGACCCGGAGGAGTCCAGACCTTTGGTTCCATGGGTTGATAGCTGTTCGCAGCGGTGCCCGTTGCTCGGAGGGGGGTTTTGGACCGCAAGTCTAGAACCAGTGTGCTAAAAGGCTGCTAGTACGGTATCAGGTCACGAGGAGAGGAATTTCCCGGCTGTTTTGCGAAATCCGAAGGCTTCGCCCACATGACCTCTGGAGAATGCTAATGATAAGGGCGCAGGCGTGTTCCCGGCGAAGAGAGTAGTTGAGCTGGGGAGGGCAGTCGGGGAAACGCACGTCTCGCTTGGTTCCAAGCTCCCTGTCACACTGTATCATTTCGGAGCAATCTGTTCGATAAGTAAGCCAGCCAGCGAGGATATTTCTTTTTGAGTTCCGCTATCGTAGGATCATACTGGCGCTGGATGACCAGCTATGCCGAGGTTTCAGACTATACAGCAGCTTCGTGGCAAGGCCTCTTAGTGACTAACCTTAGGAAATTGCGCAGACCATGTCTTATAGGTCAAGGCAAAAAGGGATGGTGTCAGCTACAAGTAGATTGACTAGGCAATAGTTAAAAGCGGGGAATGTTTCCATCTGAACCATCTAACTAAATCCACATCAACCCAAGCAATCATTTCTCCCAAAAATCCCGCCAACCCACCCCGACCTCCCCACACGCCAGCACCAACCTCCCCACATCCCGCCTCATCCCCCTACCCCTCTCCGCCTCCATCTCCTCCCCCGCCTCACCCACTCCCCGCCCCATCAGCCCCACCACCGCATCCTGTCCCCACCGCGGCCAGAACTCGTCCACAAGCCAGGCGATCCCGGCGTCAGACACGAGGTCCGTGGCGTTAAGCTGCATCTTGAGATTTGTCGCTTGGGTCGGCAGACCGGGGCCGGGAGGATGGCGCTGCGCCTGTTCGCGCAAAAGGTAGGCTACGTGGCGGCTGAGGGCGCGGATGCGGGAGCGGAGGATGCGGGATTGGGTTGCGGTTGGGGGATTAGGGTCTGGGCTGGGCTGGTGTTGGGCGGGGGTGGTGGAGGGTTGAGTTGGGGAGGAAGGGGATGGGGGTGGTTTCTGTGCCGAGGGTGGAGAGGACGTGGGTGGTTTGGTGATGGAGTGTGCTTGGCGCGATGGAGGCGGAGCAGCGTGTGGGGTAGCCCGAGAATCCCCCGGGTCTAGTGTAAGAGCGTGCAGGGCAAGATTCAATTCCTCGTCGTCGTCGTCGTCGTCGTCGTCGTCGTCGTCGTCATCGCTCAAGTATTCCGTAGGCAGTCCGTCGCTGCCACTGCTGCTATCACCATCGTAGTCGTTGTCTTCATCTTCGATGCCACTATCATGACGATATCCGACATTTACCCCGCCCTCGTCATCCTCCTCCTCCACACTATCCTCCGGTCCCCCAAAATACCGATCCAGCACCCCCTTCTTCTCCTCCTCCGCCTGCTCCAGCATATCCAAATATCTCAGATGATTGGGCCCCAGCTCGCGCCAGCACCTCGGCCGACTCGACCCCATCGTCGTGGCCGTGGGTATGCTGTCCAGGTATCTGGTGGGCGACACGGGAGTCCGGGACCGCGGCTGCTGCTGCGGGAGCAACGCGGGTACTACCAATACCGCCACCTGCAGCACGTCGGGACGGGACGACGGATTCGGCAGTCTGGGGTAGGAAATCGTAGCGTCGCCGTATTTCATACCGGGTGATTCTTTTGCCTCCTTCTCCTCCAATCCAAATGCACGATGACTTGATGACAGTAAATTGACCGTACCGGTATCCACCTCCATCATCATGAGACCCGGACATTCATCACTCACACCATCCCTGTCCTTCCCTCCTCCTTCCTTCTCCGTCCCCTCCAGCCCGAACTCCCGGACAAACCCCGCCACAATCCCCAGCCAATCGCCGCCCCACCTCTCGACTTTGGCCCCGCCTACCCCACGCACCCGCCGCAGCTGCCCGCGTGTCGTGGGCCGCGCCAGCGCCAGCGCCAGCGCCCGCAGCGTGCGGTCGTCGGCGACGACGAAGAGGTAGCAGCCGACCTGCTTGGCGCGGGCGCGGCGGTGGTCGGCCAGGCGGGCGTAGAGGGTCTGGGTGGGCGACGGGATGGCGGGGTCGGGGAAGACGTGGTGCGGGGATGCGATGGAGGAGGGTGGGTGTTTGGGATGGAGTGCAGCAGCAGCAGGTACCAGTAGCAGCAGGTACCAGTAGCAGCAGGTACCAGTAGCAGCAGCTGCTGCTTTTGGAGGAGCTGTTTTTTTTTTTGGTGGTGGTGGTGGTGGTGGTGGTGGTGGTGGTGGCAGGTGCGTTGGTTGCTGAGGGGTTGGAGTTTTTGCTGGAAGGATGCAGGGCATGATGGTGTCTCGAGATGACCATTATGGTCGCGACTAGGGGATTGGCGATGACCAGTGTTTTGCGGAAGTTCCGGTTTTGCCATCATATCGTTCTTACCTTGCTTACCGGTAGTGGTGGCACAGTCCTGCGGGCGTGGTAGATAGAAAACAAACGCAACTCGAAGCCGCAGCAAAGCTCACGAACTCCACTGCCTCGCAGCGGACCCCCTTTTCAGCGGCGGGGGCTCCCAAAACCTCGGCCATTGTCCCCCAGCCAACCATAGCTTGAGATCCTTGGATCGCAGTATAGATGGTGGGATGTTGTTGATCACCTGGTCGAGGGGAGATACCGGATCTGCTCCGACAGTGCCGTCAGCGCGCTGCTTGGCGA
>JAOYMO020065274.1:0-10634 GCA_025802455.2 Iodosphaeria phyllophila
TGTGGGACTTTTCAGGCTAAAAGAAAAGGAAGCAAGAGGATTTCATGACTTGTTACTCCAGGCTAACTGTTTGCTACTTTTGAGCTGACGTTCCACGGCAAGAACGACCTTCATTGCGATATAGGATGCTACGCAAACCGCTCCAGCGTACCTTCCACCGGATGTAATTTTTGGATAGGAATAGATACAGTAATAGAATTCGTCATTGTTCAGCGCAACAAAATCTAATAATACTCACAACAGCGGGGCAGGTGCTGACTCTATCACAAATCGTGACCAAGATTCAATCAGGATGCAAAGAACCAGAACCGATTCTCACTCGCTTCTGTCCATTGATCTCTCTCTGGATTTTCACGGGTACTAAGCCAGCAACGCAGTTCAAAGTATTTTTAACTACTTCAAACCGGAATCTCGTCAGGTATTGCCCACCTCGACGACCTCTTTGAATGCGGTTGAATGCAAGCTTGACATCGGCCTTCTTTAACATCGCTAATTTTCTGAGCCATGAGCTTTGAGTAACGCGGTCTCCAAGTTGCGCTCAGCCACCATGGTCTTTTCTAGTTTAGTTGCGACCTACCTATTATGCGCACAGCTGACAAGGTCCGTCGCCGGAATCTCGTGGTGGCGAGATGAAGAACCCGTGCTGAAACCCAGCGTGAGTCTATCTCAACTGCTCCGGGTCGGTTCTCGGTTGACGGCTCCTTACGAACTGGCCCTGAGTGAACTACAACAACTCGAGTCGGCACCGCTTTGTCACCAGACCGCAGCGAAACTGCTGGTGAACAACTGTCAAGTTCTTGAAGGCAAGGATGAGGCGACATTTCTTACCGACAGCAATCACCGGATCCGAGATTTTGTCGACGCCTATGCCGCTAGCCTAGCCATATGCGATCTGGAGCGAGGGAAATTCCTGATTCCTGATGAGTGTTCTCAATTCCAGGAAAAGGCTCTGGAGCAACTGCATATGCAAAACCAAGCCAGCTTGCATGTATCTCCGCAAGAGATCGATCGTTGCCTGACGGGCCTCGCAGCATCCGACTCGGCGTGGAACACCTGGGTCAGCTACCGTCACAAAGCGCTTCGGTTCTGCGAGGCGGCCAGGGCGAGCAATGAGGAATGTTAGTTCATCAAACAATGTGTCTCTGCTCAAATATCTCATACTGACCAAGGGTAGCCCGGAATATTCAGCTTTTCCAGCGAATAACGAAGATTATGAGCAACATGGCCAACGGTGCTGATGAGCACATCGAGAAAAGAATGGCCGATCTCAACAGCCGAACTCAGCTCGTTAATGATCGGCTCGATGACTTGACGCCTCAGATAGATCGACTTCGAGATGGTATTCTCAGCATCGAAGATTTGATCTCAATCCATCTGTCTCAGGCCCTCCAAGTATGTTCATTTTTCTGGATCCATGGATTCCGGGCCGATATAGAATCGTAACAAGCTAACGTGGCTGTAGAAATCAAGTGATAAAATCAACCATGGGATCGACAGTGCGACTACCGTGCAGCGCATGCTTGAAGTTATGCTGAAGACAGTCATCGATTCCACTTCCGAGATTGCTTATGCACAGGAGCAGGCGTTGATAAACGTACATCGTCAGGCAGAAATAGAACGTGCTGGGGCGAAGGCTGTCATGACGGCGACTGAGGCATCTGCAATTTCGCTTCAAAATCATATGGTAAGCTAGAGGATAGAACCTTTTGATAGTGATAACAACTAATTAGTTCAATAGGATAGATCACTCGAGGGGGTCGCCGTCCTTCAACAACGCCAGACCAGCCTCGAAGAAGTGAGTAGAATACCACAGTGTCTTGGTTGGATATTTCACTGACTGATCCGTTTCTAAGGGAATGCTGCGCCTCGAGAACTTGTCCCAAGGCCTGTCGATGAAATACGATCAACATACTTATCTGCTACGAGAGGCAACTAACATGACGAACGACATTCTTGATAATCTCGAAGGGACTTCAGCGGCGGCAGAGACCATGGGCCGAAATTTCTCGAAGCAAAATGCCGCTGGATCGTGGTGGCCGTACATCTGGTGTCCGGCCACATCCTTGGTCATGGGCTCCTACGGATTGCCGCCATCACTCCTTAGAAATCTAGGGCTGGTGGCACTAGGTAAGTAGATTGCTTCATGAATCATGCGAAGCGCATATCTAATGCAAATTACAGGGGAACTTGCGGGACTTGCCATCTCATCGGTTCAAGACTCTGCACCGTACAAGTGGCCCGCTTATACCTGGGAGCGACTTGTTGTCATGGCTCCCGGCTTTAAGTTCAAGTTCATACCGCAAACTAACCGTGCTGATACGAAGAACGAGTCAAAAACGGAAGAGTCGAGGATGGTGAACTCGACAATGGGCGGACCAGCAATGGAGAAGCTGACTGCAGAGGAGTAGTAACTTTGAGCCTTGGTTCTCGGTTTTCGGCCTTCGTATACATCGCATTTGCTTGATCAAATTTTGGACTGATGATAACCGATTTGTACGGTTGATCTACTACATCGCTGCTGGCCGTATCTACGAGGTTCTCAAGGAACAAGGGCATGCTAAGACGGATATAGATGGGTTCATGACGGAAGGGTTTGGGAGCTGATTTAAAAGGACTATCGGGTGGCGTTGCTTTCTTGATCACGGGCTATTCGGTAAGCGGAGCTGGGGAATGAATGGGATTATGGAGATGACGGAGCTATTATTTGAACGCGGGAAAGAACTTGGCTTGATTGTACCGATGCTTCGGAGGTACTGATGGTATGGGATGGCTCTTCATCAATTTCATAGCTGAGGGGCAAGGTGGGCAAAACTCAAAGGTATATAGAAACAGTCACCAATAAAGCAAGCATTGAACGGAAATAGTCGAGGGGGGCCTAACGAGCATAGAGGGGGGGGGGGAGAATACACTGGTGAATTTGACGGATGCACCTACTGTGGGGCAGCTTCATAGCTTGGAGTTTTACCCACTAGATGGCACTTCTTGTAGAGTGAGTGCGGAGTTTCTAATCGCAGTGGATCAATGTTGAGACGTGTCATGAATTGATATCTGCATTCGATGTTCTTGCGGTCACACCAGATAGCTACGATACCTAGGCGTTGTAAAAAGCTAACAGTTTTGTTAGGCTGTTGAGCTTTGAGGCCTTTGACTTCTGCCTTGAAAATGGACCCCATCCATAAAGGCAGTGACAATATTTTGAGGTGCCTGGGTTATTGTCCACCTGGTGGGTCGGGTAGCTAGGTTGTAGCGAACACCGACCAATGGAAGGGCCAAAGGTGCAGGAACCCAACAGCTCTACCGATCTGTACTTCGGCAGTACCTTCCGTGCCGCAAGCTAACCGCAGCAAACAGTGTGGGTGGCCCTTCTGGTACAGTAGCCTGCAAGTGCAGCACTGAAGCAGCTGCGATTGACAACCCCCCCTCGTCGGTTTGAGCAACCAGGCAAGAGGTCTGATTGGAGGGATAAGCTCTCGGAGACCCTGGAAGCCTCAGCCGTGCCGCCTGTTTTCCTAGGTGGTGGGAAAATCGAACAGGATAGGATCTGCCAATTCTTTCACTTTGTAGGACCAGTTCGCTGCCCGTCCATCCACAAGCATCTCGACGCCGACACGCACCGATCGCATCCCGACGCCACGGCAGGACCCATAGCGCTGCTCCGAAGAGTCGCAGTTACCACGCAACCGATCCCGCAGTGCTCATCTTTCTTCGCGGTACGAGTATCCAAGCACCACTGCCAACTCTGCTCCTGTCTGGATTTTCTTTCCCTCCTTCTGCATTGCGGAGAGCTGGTGTAGTTCGCGTGGAGGGAAGCAGGAGGAAGCTAATTACCGGTTGTCGAAAACCCGTCATTACAGTCTCTGTCACAAACACACACACACACACACAACATATACAACCCCCGAGCGCTTAGCGTCGATTTCTTCCACCCCCTCCCCACCCGCGGGACGACTTCACGAACGAAGCTGGTGGCTCCCAAACACTCAAGGTCTGCTTGCCATCTATCCACTACAACTACAACTGCAACTACACAATACTGCCTACCAAGATTCCGCATCATCAGTTCAAGTTTCCTTTTCGGCCAGGTCTACTTCATCTGCATCGCATCGCATCGCGACCGACGCGACGAGAATTTACGATCGAGCAAGCGAAAGAAAAAAAAAGGAGCTGCAGCCATTCGGAGTCAGCAGCAGCAGGTGTGGGCAGGAGAGTTTGGTTGTTGTAGCTGCCACGTGGAAGCGCATTCGCAAACGCAGCAGCGTACCCCATTAGAAGGGAAAAACAAGAGACAATAATACACCGACACAACAACGCAGGTTGATCCATGGCTGTATGTGGTATATCTTCATTTCATTGCGTTCTTGGTCATTTTTCCTTCTTGGCTGTGCTTTTGATTCCTGTGTATCGCGATATACCCGACTGTGCTTTCTTCTTTCCTTCTTTTTTTTTTTTTTTTTTTTTCCCATTAGATGCATGTCTAGCCAAGAAGGCCGATTGCGCGTGGCGAATGCGAGGGTGATTCTTAGACAATCGACATAAGTTATGCTCTGCTTGGGAGACTTGCATCAACAACGGGTGCTGCGGGACTGAAGGCCCGGCAGACCGGCCCAACCAAAGTGTTTGTGTGTGCAGATGCCACACGAGCCAGTTGCTCTCCCAGATATTTGTCTACATGGCCACGATGTCCTAACTCACAGTTTTAATTTCTCCCTTCATGATTGTATTCATGATTGTTTTCATGGTTGATGGTTTATCTTCCTTGATCTCTGTACCCAACCTTTCTTCCCATCTTGGTCGTGCCCAACATGGCTGCCATGTCGCAGTCAGGCCCCATGCCGCCTCATCACCCTTACAATCATCGGCCCGGCCTTGCCTCTTTTTCTTCTGAATTTCCCCGTTCTGGCCATCCCCTCGATATTGCCACGGGTCGCTACTTCAGCGATGGGCAGTTTGCAGGACCGCCTGCCTACGCGCAGGAGCCGCCATTTTATGGTCCTGGTTTTGGTCCTGGTTTCGGTCCTGGCCATGCTCTGCCACCTGGGGACCATCCCCCGGATCATGGTGGAGGAATAGCTTACGACGGTGGCATGAGGCCTACAGGCGGAGATCATGGTACTAACTCATTTGGGCAGCAACCACCTCGTCCCCCCTTCAACCAAGGAGGATATATGCCCAACGGCGCTCCCGGGGGCGTGGGCAGCATTACGCCGGCTCCACTACTACCGAATCAAGGCCGCATCATTCAAACAGGACCGATTCGGCTGCTCTGCATAGCTGATGTGCGAGGTAGGGAAAAGAAAAAGAATCGGTTTTGTGTTTGTACATTGGGGGGAGGTGTAGTTGCTGATGATTGTTGGCAGGTCATCTCCGGACTTTGAACGACTTGGCCAAACAGGCGCGGGCGGATCATATTATCCATACGGGAGATTTTGGGTTCTATGATGATACTTCTCTAGAGCGTATTGCCGACAAGTAAGTCTTTGTGTGTGTGTGTGTGTGTGTGTGTGTGTGTGTGTGTGTGTGTGTGTGTGTGTATCAAAGGAAAGAAAGAAAAACAAGTAGAGGTAGCTGATATGATAAACGTCTCTCTCTCTCTCTCTCTCAAACAGAACGCTCAAGCACGTTGCTCAATATTCACCGTTGATTTCAGAACCGGTCAGAAAAGCGATTGGTCAAGGAGGCCCAGGACCGGTCAAGTCTCGGTTCCGTCCGCAGGAGCTACCTCTGTCTGAACTAGCACTACTTCTCAATGGTCAGCTGAAGCTCGATGTGCCGGTGTACACAGTCTGGGGAGCTTGCGAGGATGTGCGGGTGTTGGAGAAGTTCCGGTCAGGAGAGTACAAAGTCAACAACCTCCACATCATCGATGAGGCCCGTTCAATGTTGCTGGAGCTCGGGGGGGTGAAATTGCGGCTGCTGGGGCTGGGAGGTGCAGTTGTTATGCACAAGCTGTTTGATAACGGCGAGGGTCGCACTACGATCGCTGGTGGTCAAGGAACTATGTGGACGACATTACTGCAAATGGGGGAATTAGTGGATACGGCCAACCGCGTCTATGATCCCACCGAGACTCGAGTCTTCATCACCCATGCCTCGCCCGCGCGCGAGGGAATTCTTAACCAGCTGTCGGTCAGTCTCAAGTCGGACTTTTCCATCTCGGCCGGTCTGCATTTCCGATATGGAAGCTCTTACAACGAATTCAGTGTCAACCCTACGCTGGACCACTATCGTGGGAAGCTTGCGGCTAGTAAAGCATCCTTCAACGATGTGTGGGAGACGGTCAAGAGTGAAGTCGAACCGGCCATCCAGGCCAATGAAGCCCAACAGAATCTCCTCAAGAATGCTCTGAACCTGGTGGATAAGATGCCGACTACGGCTGCCGGTGGCAATCCCTTTGGTGGGCCCGTCGCTTCGGGCTCTGGTGCTGCGGCGCTGGGTCAAGTGGATGAGAGTGCTTTCAAGAACATGTGGAATTTCAACCTGGCGGATGCAGCCTTTGGTTGGTTGGTTTTGGAGATTCAGGATGGTCGAATCGGTACGGAGATGCGGGCCCAGGGATTCAACTTCTCGCACCGTGGCGCCAAACAGCAGGCCTCGGCCTCGGCGGCTTCGGCTTTGGCCACAGCTTCCCCTGCTGCCAATTCTCCCTCGCCCGCCCCTGGATCGGACATGACTGGGACTTCACATCCCCCGGCGTCTTCCGTACCTTCTTCCGTACCTTCGGGTCCTTCCCATCCGGCTTCTTCCCATCCGGCTTCTTCCCATCCGGCTCCTCCTACCGGTCCTGCCCGTAACACTCCCACAGGCCCCGCTAAATCCCTCGCCCCCGTGCCCATGCCTCAGACCCAGAAGCCAGCTACGCCCAAGCCTAATGCACCTACTCCCACCCCTGCACAGGGTTCAGCACCGCCACAGCCATCGGCTGCTCCGAGCACCAAGGAGAACGAGAGGCCCGTAGGTGTGAATGGAACTACCACCGGTGGGCCCGATCCTGTCCCCTCGCCCGCTCCCCGCAACAACGCCGACGCCATCGGTCTCTTCGTTCACAACATTCAGTCGGATGATGCCGCCCGCGATCTTATCCCTGGTGACTACAAGGGTAAGATCACCCGCATCGAGGCCAGAGGCGCCAACAACCGCGTCCTGCACTTCTCTACCGCCGAGGAACGCGACGCTGCCCTCAACAGCCTGCCTGAGGAATTCAAGACCCGCCCCAAGGGCGAGGAAGACCGCTCCAAGCCCCTCGTCAAGCTGTTCAATCCCAACAGCAATGCGAGGTTCCCCCCTCGCGGTGGCGCCGGCAACTGGGGCTCTAGCAGAGGTAACCCTAGTCTCAGCAGCGGCTACCGTAGTAATCCAGACCGTGGCACCATGAGTGGTGGCGAGAGCGGCCCGGAGTCTGGTCGTGGACGTGGTCGCGGCGGACGCGGCGGTGACCGTGGTGGACGCGGTCGAGGTGGGCGTGGCGGAGGTCGTGGCGGGATGAAGTCTGGTGAGGGCGGTAGTGGGTCGCCTGCTCTCGCGAGTTCGACCCCGGCTGGCGACTATTAAGAAGAAAAAGATATTGGAACAAGACGGATGGGACCGACGGACTTTGCAAGTGCGCGCGCATCCATTGCTACACTACTACACTACACGGAACCCCAAATCACATGACGGAAGTTCGTTGCTTTTTCTTCTGCTTGTACTACTTTTGGTCAGTTGTGCGCAAATAAAAGCAAAAATTCCTCTCTTGTTCTTTTGTTTTTGCTGCTGCTGCTGTTGTTGTCGTCGTCGTCGTTGTTCGTCGTTTAGATTGCTGGCATCATGGAGTCACAGAGGTCTTTGCTGCTAGTTTATTATTCGCCTTTTTTCTTCTCTTCGTTTTCTTCTTCTTTTTTCGTCCTTGCCCTGCCTTTTCCAGCTACCAGGTTCTTCTTTGAGGGAGAGCTTGCGCATGCTGCGGGAGGAAGGCACGTGGGTGGGCAAGGTCTATCGGCGAAGCCTATCGGTGATGCGTCTCGTGCAAGAGAGAAATACGGATTCTCGGTTCGGGGGCGGTTTTGCGAGGGGGAGCTAAGGTTTCCCCTTTTGCAGCGCGTAACACGAAGATGGGACGAACGAGCACACGAGCGATATGACCGATGGGCCCTGGACCGGAGTGGGAGAGAGCGGGAGGTTCTGTGGGGGGATTGGGGGGAGAGGAAATGAGGGGAAAAGAGTTTTGATACTGCTATTACGCTCACATTAAACTAATGACCATGAAAGAAAGAGGCGGTGCTACAAGGGTATGGATTAGGAGGGAGGACAGGAGATAGGCATGATTTGACTAGGATGCTGGGGGAGGGGGGAACGGAGGTTCGGGTGCTCCTGTGCGTTAAGGATGGGAATACCAGTCGGTCCTTCTGACGCATGGAAGCAGAGCGTGAAGGGAGTCAGCTAGCAGTCAGATCGTTTCTGTTCGCCCTAACGGGAGCCTCTCGTTTTCCGTCGTGATGGTCTAGCCGTCTGCAAGGAAACGGAATATCGGTCTCGGTGGAGAGGGTCATGATTGATATGCACTGGACTGGACTGAACTGGACGGGGACTTATGGGCACGGATCGCGAGGGGAGGGTGGATGCATGCATTTGTGGCCAGGACAGTGGACAGGGGACAGTAACTAACTATTACTTTTACTACTACTACTACTACTACTACTACTATTATTCCTTGCTCCTTCCCTCCTTACTACTACTGCCATCGTGGATCTGCTCTGTCTTGTCCTGATTCGTGTGGTGGCCATAGCGATAGTGATGGGGGTAAGCGGCCGAGCAAGGCAAAGCTAGGCAAGGCGAAGCAGAGTATGTTCTAGAGGGGACTTTTTAGTCAGTTGAGGAAATGAATGCTTTTTTTTTTTTAGTAGAAAAGAATGAAGACTTTTCATGGAAAAGGGAAACAGTGTGACGGGTTGGTGGAATCATATCAAGGCTTTGTGCCGAGTGTGGAGGCTGGTGAAAGTGTTAAGAGTTTGGTGAGTCTTGAACCCGTGGCGGCTGCTTTCCTGTATGGAGTGGCAATTGTTGTCGGTCGAGCCTGCGCAAGGGGGGGGGGAAATCAATCTATTGCTAACTCTGCTGCCATGGTCGTCCCGACATTCACGCACTGATGATTCTCTATCCGGCGTTTGCACAACCCTCATAATATTACCTACACGACCCTCCTTCCCCCCCCGTTACCTCCTCACAGATCACCTCAAAGGCTTCACCCCACGATGCACAGCCGCCACTCCCCCCGTCAAATCCTCGTACCCTTTCCCCACAACCTCGAACCCGGCCTCCACAATCAAGTCCCGGAACGTCTCCTGGTCCGGGAAGCGCGCAATGCTCTCGACCAGGTACTGGTAGCTGTCCCGATCGCCGGCGACGAGCTGGCCGATGAGCGGGATGGCGCTAAAGCTCCACCTGCGATAGAGCTGTGCGAAGGCCGCGCGGAAGAGGTCGTCGTGGTCGCGCACGCGGCTGAACTCGAGACAGGCGAAGACGCCGCCCGGCCGCAGCACGCGGTGGGCCTCGGCGAGCCCGGCGCGCAGGTTGCTGAAGTTGCGCATGCCGAACGCGACCGTGTAGAGGTCGACGGAGCCGTCGGGCAGGGCGTCGCGGGGCAGGGCGGTGGCGTCCGCGGGGAGAAAGCGCAGGGCGGCGCGCTGCGAGGCCGGCAGGAGCGAGGTCGCGCGCGATTCGCCCACGGCCAGCATGGACGCGTTGATGTCGGAGATGGTGACGCGCACGTTGGGGTTGCGGTGCGTGACGTGCGCTGTGTGGAGGAGCCGGAAGGCGATGTCGCCCGTGCCGCCGGCGACGTCGAGGATGTGTTGGGGGGAGGGGGGGATTGTGGTCGTGCTGGTGGGGGAGAGGCCGGGGGAGAGGCCGGGGGAGAGGAGGGTGGTGAAGTGGTGTCTTTTTGGGGAGATTTGTTAGTTTTACTCGGTTGGTTTGAGTTTAAGGGGGAGAGAGACATACTTCCACACGCGATGCCATCCAAAAGACATGAGGTCGTTCATGCGGTCGTAAGACTCGGCTACACTATGGAATACGCCGGCCACCCGTTCCGTCTTGTCTTTCTCGGACACGCCATCCTCGAAGCCGAAGTGCGTAGTCCCGCTTCGGTCTACGGGGCGGTCTGGGGAGGATGATGGTGTCGATGA
Source organism: Iodosphaeria phyllophila (assembly GCA_025802455.2). Classification (NCBI taxonomy): domain Eukaryota; kingdom Fungi; phylum Ascomycota; class Sordariomycetes; order Amphisphaeriales; family Iodosphaeriaceae; genus Iodosphaeria; species Iodosphaeria phyllophila. The sequence continues at coordinate 10,161 of JAOYMO020065274.1, forward strand.
TGTGGGCGATGTGAAGAGTCGGTGCAACGACGAGGAAGAGAAGGATCGAATTGGTCGGAGAGTACAATGGGAAAGGTTTGTGGTGGATATGGCAGATAGGCCACCCCTTGGCGAGGGCCTGGGAAGAGCGGGGGGGAGTAAAGAAGCGCTGTTATGGGCTGGAGCACGGGCCGCTGCAGTCGCTGCGCTGCGCAACTGCGACGTGATATTATGCCGCGCTGCCATGGAGGCGGAGGAGGAGGTGCTGAGAAAACGAGTTGATTAGCTCTGTGCTGCTACTGCTTCCGCTGCCATCAATGTATTCAGTTCCGCCGCCGCCGCCGCCGCCTCCATTCGATTGAACGAGAGCGGATCCGCGGACACCTGGGACCGGTATCTCCGGATTGCGATAGGCCATGTGAAAGAGATCTGCAACCATTTTTTTTTTTTTTTTTAGGAGGGAAAGACAGTGTAAGTGGCTTTGTGATAGATGTG
>JAOYMO020065448.1:0-10630 GCA_025802455.2 Iodosphaeria phyllophila
GGATCGCGCCTACGTTCCTGGCACCGGTGGCTACACCTTTTTCGGCCGCGCCGGCATTGGCGGGCAGGGCCTGAAAATACGGATCGAGCGCGGCCTTCCGGGTGGTTGGAAAGGTGCCCGCGAGCTTGTCGAACACGATCTGGTTGTCGTCGTTGGTGACCGTCTTGGCGAACTTGGCGGCGGCCTCGGCGGTCTTGCCTTCGACACCCTTCGGCATCGCAAAATGGAACAACCAGCCGCCGCCGGCGATGCCCGTAGGCCCCAGCGGCGCGGGCGCCACTTCGGTCACGGCGTAGATGTCCTTGGCGTCGTCGCGCACCCGCGTCAGTGCCGAAGGCGGTGCCACCAGCATGCCCAGCCGGCCCGACTTGTAGGCGTCGATTGAGGTCTGGAAATTGTCCTCGGAACACAGGTTGTCCTTGAGCAGCGCACCGCTCTTGTAGGCGCCGGCAAACTTGGTGATCAGCGCTATGTGCTTCGGCGAGTTGAAGACGGCCTTGCCGTTCTCCACCAGCGGCAGGCCTTCCTGCAGGAAAAGTCCGGCCACCTTGCCGAGCGCTGGCGACCAACCCGCCTGGCCGGTCTTCGCCTTGATGACCTTGGCGGCTTCGAGTTCTTCGTCCAGGCTGGTGGGCGCCTTGGAGAGGCCGGCCTTCTGGAACAGGCTGGCGTTGTAGGCCATCACGTTGGCGCCGTTGTAGTGTGGAAAGCCGTACACCTTGCCGTTGAAGCTCACGTCCTTGATCGCGCCATCGAGGTATATGGCGCGGTCGGCGCCGAGCAGCGCATCGATAGGCTGGATCACTTCGCTGAGCGAATACTCATAAGCCCAGGGGGATCAGTACTAGGGTCGGTGACGACCTGGGAATCCCTGGTGTTGTATGTTTTCCTTTTTTTTGCCTGGCTTGTGTTTTTTTGTCTGCTTTTTTGTCTCGACGCTGAATGGGGAGCGCGGCATTCGCTGGCGCTGTTTTAGTTGACAAGTCACATCTACAGGTTACGAGGGTGATTTGTGTCCTATGGCGTTAATTCGCAGTATCGTTACAGCGTAGGATGGTTCTATATCAATTAGATTGTGGAAGCTTCTCGGTTGGACAATTTTGGGTCCTTCTTACACCTCTAGACAGTCGATGTTGGACCGCTTTTCCCTCTGCAAAATAGTTGCTCGAACACCTCTGACAGTGCTTGGATTCCCTATCAGATAGCACCCAAGCTGCTCACTACCCTGTCTTACCACCTCCCATAAAAAGTTCTACAAGAATGGCAATTCTAAACTTCACCAATCATTTCTAACCGCATCACCCACCATCCTCCCCTTTCTCCCCGATGACCCAACAAACCCCCTCCGGCGACGGCTTCTCCGCCGTCCCATCAACTTCGAACCCGTACTCTCTCCGCATCCAATCCCTCGTCGTGGGCCCAATCGCCACGACCCTAACCCTCCGCCGTCTCCTCTTCACCGCGCTCTCCTCCCTCGCCCGCCCCGTACTCTCGTCCAGTAAGCCCAGCCCTGACAGCACGCCCCTGCCGCCCGTCGGCGAGAAAACCACTACCCAGGCCTTTCCTTCTTCCCCACTCGCTATCCCCGTCCCAACACTTTGGCCACCCGCCGCACCTCCCAACCCCGCCGCCTTCTCAACAGCCTCCGCAAACGCGGCTCCAAAGTCCTCGCGCACACCCGTCCCATACACAACCACCTCGTCCACGCGCACAGGCGGGCTCGCCGCCGCCAGCGTCCGCGGGATGACATCCCGTCTGGTCTCTCCCACAAGAAAAAGGAGAGGCGGCGGGTTCGGATCGGGATACCGCTCCGCGTAGTCTGTCAGAACGAACTGCGCCAGCGCGTCGCCGTTGCCGGTGTGTTCGCCGAGGAGAGTCAGGGGCGGGTGGGCGGAACCGAGGGGCACGGCGCGCAGGGCGCGCGTGGTGGCTGGGCCGACGGTGTAGATCGGGGTGTTTGCGAGATGGGGGTGGGAGGGGTCGTGGTCTGAGGGATGGTTAGGTCGGGGGTTGGATGGAGTCGAAGGGCCAAGGTGGTGGGTTTTTGGGGACGGTTACGGGCATAGTCAAGGTAGAACTAAACAGAAAAACGCAGGAAACGCACCAATACCTTCTTTCACCACCGCCGTAAACGCCTCCACGGCCCGCTGAGATGTGAATACCAGGCCGCCATATTTCCTCCCCTCTTCCACATCCCCTTGGCTTCGCCCTTCACTCTTCCCTACGTCCTCGTCTTCTTTCCCGGCCTCATATGTAGACCCTATCCTCCGCCCCCTCAGAATCCCACGCACCTGCGCAACCCCATCCTCATCGAACGCGTGTTCTAGGACAGGCACAAACACAGGCTTGAACGGCGGACTTGGAAACCGCTCTTCGTAGGCGTCTGTAGGGGTGGATTTGGTTTTCAGGAGCAGGACATGGATGGTATGTTTGTCAGGATCGGGATGAGAGGGGGCTGAGTCCGACATGATGAGTTAGGGAAGCAGAGAGAGAGACAGAAGCATTGCTTTTGATGTAGAAAAACTGAGAGCGGAGCTCATTTGGATTACGGAGCTTCTCGTCACGTACTTCGTGTGGAAACGTCCGGTTCCCGGGCCATGACGACACCGGGACTGGCAGGGGAAAGTGGGCTTTTATCGATAGCGGGGTCCCGCTACGGAGCCGCGGAGACTGTGTTCCTAGTCGGTACACGGCGGCAAAACGGCGCGGAGCTCCGATCTTCCAGGTTCCCGGGTTTGACGCCGTGCATGCGCAACGGTTGAGGAACCCGGCGAAGAAGCTCCGGAATAGCCATAGCTGCAGGGTAAGATCACCGGCTTACCAATCACATGTGCTGCTCTTCCTCGTTTTTTCGATTTCTAACCCATTACATTAACATAGCAGCAGCCCACAATCGTAATTCAATCGCAGCTCAAGATCGCCACTCTTTTGACTACTCCGCCGCGTTTCTTACCATCCTCCCGAGCCGGCAAGCAACTTGCAAGTCCTGCGCGCGATCTCAAGACACGCTAGTGCATCTCACCAACAGGATACAGGATCTTCCCCCTGAATCCAGTACAAAGAATACACAGCCATGGCCGCAGACTCACGAGAACCGTCTGCCCCATCGTCGGACTCGCAAACCGCAACAGCAGCAGCAGCAGCAGGCGAGGCGCAAAAGCCGCTTCCGCCTGGCATGGTATTGGGTCCAGACGGCAAACCGTAAGTTTCCTCACACTCTCCCCCTTTTCCCTTTTAGTCCCTGTCTCTCCACCTCCCTCAATCTAGACACTGCATCGCACTGACACCCCCGTCAGTTGTCGCACCTGCTCCTCCGGCAGCGCCTTCGCGGCCTGGACGCGCCAAGCCAAAACCCTCACCACCACCGCTACCACCCCAACCTCCACTAACAGCGTCATCCCCTATCCAACCACACCCCCGAACTGCCCGCCCGACGTGGAAGTTCTAGGCCGTTCCACTTGGACGCTCCTGCACAGCATCGCGGCGCAATACCCGACCCACGCCAGCCCCGCGCAACAAGCCGACGTGACATCGTTCCTGTACCTGCTGTCGCGGCTGTATCCGTGCTGGAGCTGCGCGGCGGACTTTCAGGCCTATGTCGGGGAGAAGCGGGTCAGGGCGGCGACGCGTGATGAGCTGGGGAATTGGCTGTGCGAGGCGCACAATGCGGTGAACGCGAAGCTGGGGAAGCCGCGGTTCGATTGTCGGCGGTGGGAGGAGAGGTGGAGGGAGGGAGGGGAGGGGTGTTGAGGGGAGCAGGGGGTAGGAAGTGTAAATAAAAAGATCTCGGCTCTGGAGTTGGGAGGTTTGGTGGCATTTTGCATTGGCATGAAGGCGAATTCGGATGGCTAATTTAAATGTGCAGTCTAGCATACAAATCTAAGTCTGTGTGTCTTTGTGTTTATGTTTCTCTATCTAACATCGAGTGCCGTGTTCCCTGTCTAGTGTGCAATTTACCTGGATGCTACGCTCCATGCAAAAAGAAAATGCAAAACAAACATTTCCAAGATGCAAATCACCGTAAGCAATTATACTGACCAACACCCCCCCTCCCCCGCCCATGCAACCCCCAGCTAACCCGAAGAATCACTGGTAACCTCCGTCCCGAGCGACTCCTGTACCCACGTGGGCACGACCCGTTTCAGAAACCGCATGAACTTAAAAAACCCAACTGACATCTCCACATTCCCGACCGGATCCGTGACTAGCTCAGGAAATGCGATGCCCGCGCCAAACAAGCCCGGTACCACCTCTCCAGTGCCCGCATCGCAGAACCCGCCCGTCAAATGGTCATACACAATGCCTTCCTTTTCCTTGGCGGCCTTGGTGGGGGTTTCCAAGCGACGCACATGCATGTTGCTCTTCGGCAGGTCCTCCCGGTGGTAGCCAACAGCTTGCACCACGTGTGTGCATTGCGGCATGTGGGCCATGAACGCCAGCCGCTCCGCTTCCTTGCCACCCGAGCAGTCGACGCGGGTGATGGACTTGCCAGCTTCGCTGTTGTCCAGATTGGATCCCTCGAGCTGCTTGCGGGCGAAGGCTGCAGCGTCACCTTTGAGCCCCGTGTTGTCGTAGAGGATCCAGCCGTCTTTGTACACGGCGTATTTGAGCTTGTCGGAACGCGCGAACCATCGGACTTGCAGGTTCGGATGTGTGGACTGCGCGAGCTCGACTAGGTTCTTCAAGACCAGGACTGCGGAGTGGGACGCGCCTATCACAGCGACTTTAACGGGGTCGGTGCGGGATAGGTCTTGCGCTAGTTGAGAGGGTTTGAGGGCGACGTCGAGGTCGAGAAGCTGGGGGGTATCGTGCGGTTCTAGCGGAAGAGGGACGACTGTGGGGGAAGAGCCTGTGCAATAGACTAATAATTTGGTCTGTCTAGTCTGCACATTGTCGCAGTTGCCCTGTATCCCTACTCTCCATAACCCTGTACTCTCGTCCCAGTCCGCCGTGACTACTCTCCCCCTGTGCCCATCCACCCTCTGCATCCCCGTCAACCCGGACGTAAGAAACCCCAGTACATCGCCCGCCTTACCCAACGCACACGTATCTTCCTGATTCAGCTCCTCTAGCCTCGTCAACCCGCTTGGTTTGCCTGAAGACCGCGCCACGATATCCCGGAAGGCCGGCACCGCTGTCGCATATTGTCGGAATAGTGCTACTTTGGTATTACTGGGCACTTCACGGTACCTAGCGTTGATGCGGCCGCCGTTGAACTCCGGGTCGATCCATGAGACCGCACCTTTGGTGTGTTGGAGTAGGCAGCCTACAGCTGCGACGCCGGCTGGGCCGCCGCCGACGACGATGGCGTCGGAGATGGGAGGTGGGTGTGCGGAATCGGAGTTGGGCATATTGGAGGCGGATCGCCGCGAGGTTGTGCTGTGGTAGGCTGCAAATAGCAGATATCGTCGTGATGTGGATAGTGCTGTTATCCTACTAGTTGCTATATTCGTTGGCCTGAACACGCTTCTCCCGAGACCATGGAAAGGAAAAGGGATCGTGGAAGCGCAACAAGGCATATTGAGCAGTACAGCACGAGACCAAACCTCGAACTATCAATTAATCCGCGAACTCTAAAAAAAGCCCAGCAAGACAAAGCACCATGTGGTCCCTTCACATCAGCCACTAAACTTGTCATCGTTAGAACAACCGACAGAACCGTTATCCATGCACCGCAGCAATGCGCTCGTTCATCGCCCGCCAGCACCAGCTTCCCTATCCAACGGAAAAAGGCTGACACACATGCCGCATGACTACTGTGGTATCTTGCAACCTCCAATTCGCCGCCCTGATTGGCCCGTGACAGATACATCACCCCCTGCGCGCCGCCGGTCGCGGTCCGCCCTGTCGGGATGCGATTCTCAGCTGGGGTCGGCAGGCTTCCCCGAGCCAGCATTGCCGCTGTTAAGCGGGCCCACATGGGTACTTTGCTGGACTAAAAGCGTTCACGGTGCACCTGATTGTGGCCCCACCGGCTTCCAGGCTCTGGGTCAATTGGCCAATGGGTTGGCGTTGGGCCGGTGTGTCACGAGATGCGCTCCGGGATGCGGGCCGAGCATTTCGTTAGTCAACGTAACTCTAACGGCTTGCCGAACCGGAGCAACGGTTGTGCTAAAGGAAAGGTTTTCCAACGACACTTGCCTTTTCTCCAAATTAGAACCTTCCAAACTAAGATTTGCATTCAAGCGACACAAACCATCCAGAGCAGCAATGCCATCAATTGTCAGGATTTCCCAAGTCCACGCAATACTGACAAAATACTCGGCTGCTGCGCCCAAGAATTCGGAGCTGAGCGCGAGGCTTGCGTACGAGTCCGGTATCTCGCTGATAGTATCTATTTCCGTCTTGGAACCAAGACCCAGTGAACAGGATCGTGGAGGAAAAGAGGATTGACGAGAGCTTTCTGCAATTCTGGGGTTGGGGCTAGGGTTACCGACGTCTTCGTAGTGGGTTTAGGGTTATGCTCAGGGTGATGGTGGCCTGGATTGGGGTTAGGGTTAGGGTATCAACAAAGGGTCCTGTCAAGTCTTGGTGGACTACTTTACCTCTGGACAATTAGCTCATCACTAGCACAAGCTAGTAACTTGCAGCAACATCATTTCGCGCGTGCTGTGCCATTTTGCATCTTCATTGGTATCTTGTTTGTACAGTGTCTCTAGCTAGCCGACCAATCACGATTTTGGGGGAAACAAGCGCCCTTTAGAGCTTTCTCGTACCGCCAGACACAATTGAGTTTTGTGGCCAATGACAAGAGATATCTTTGCGACTTGGCCAGCTAGGCTGTACCAATTGTTTGTAGCTTGGAGGACAGAGTGGCAATCAGCGGGCCTCTTATTGGATACATAGTCTATCAGTTTCCCCAAGGATGTACTTTGTACTGGACTCAACAATGTGACTGATACACTCTGTTTCTACACTATAGCCCCAGCAGAGAGCCCATCTTTGTATGCTTCCACATGAAAATTAGTGATCTATGGTAGTTTTGCCACTATTTTTGCGCAAAAGATCTCGGCATCCTGCCATTGAGCGCTGATCTGTCGCACCAAATGAAGCAGTAAACCTACAAAGTAGAAACCCCCATGCTTGCTGGCGGCTAGACCCAATATGGTTTGCAGACCGCAACTACAGTAGCGATCTGGGCAATTGTTACTTTGGTCATGTCCTAACCTTCAGGGGCAAAGTGGACCCCCGAGAATCGACACGATGTCTTGCTAAAAGTATAGCAAACATCACCACCGCCGTCACCGCCTCCAACCGCTTCATAACTGCCTCGATTTGGCGCGGCGGCACCAGGGAATGCTATCTCAGCATGACATACCATGAGGACAAGGCCAGGCATAAGACGGCCTTTGGGGAGCCGTCTAATGCCTGCATGTCTCCAGGCGATGCTACGTTGCTGAGAGTCGCTGCTCTGACAGCCGTCCGCTTGACGGGAGCAATTGGATCTTTGGTCTCCGTTTCGTCGCCGAAGACTACTCCCCCGGGAGCAATCCCACCATCTGGTGTGGTATCACCAGGCGATGCGTCCAGCGGGCACATCGCCACAGCTCAATTGGCCGCTGGCTTCTTCAGTTGTTTTCCCCTTGGCTCATCAATTCGAGCCACCGGTTAGGGCACTACGTTCGGCCTCGACCCTCACCAGAGCCTCCACCGTTGCCATCACCATTACCACCTCCACAGCCACCTCAGCTCTCCCTTGTTGGCTTGTGTCACAAGTATAGTATGACCTTGAGTGTTGCTTTTGCGGACGCGCGTTAGTAAAGAGTAGGGTCTACCCACCTGGAAGTGGCGTGGCCGGCTCTAGCGTGAGCTGTTAACATCAAAATTGCCTTTGACGGAGCGGTAGAAACTTGGATTTAGACCTGTAGACATTGGAGGGCCCCTTAAGTCTCACACTTCTAGCTCATCTAATCTGCTCCAAACTTGATTGATTTAACAGAGCAAGTCTCCTGTGGTGTGGTGTCGTTTCTCTCTCTCTCTCTCTCGTTTGCGGCGCCTTGCGGTGTTGTGCTTCTGGTTCTTCTTCTCTCTTGCCCGCGGTGCCCTGCGCTGTGCCTTCGTCTCGTGGCATCTGAGGATACCGACGAACTCAATTTGGTTATTGATCCATCCTAGGTCTTGGGCACTCCGTCGATTTGCTTCAGCTCTGGCCTGGTTACGTCGCCAGAGCAAGCCTCTCGAATCAACTCCGCCTTGCCGGAGCTACCATCTGCCAATTTCGGATTGGTTTGGACGAAGTTGGGTGGGGAACCCTACGCATTGTTTTTTTTGCATCTGGCTACTAAGTTCACTACACAGTAGTCAAGTCAAGTTATTTGGGAATGTTGGGTTCTGGTATCTGCTGATGGATTGTCGGCGATCGCGGACGATCGCTGGTGACAAGGGAGATTATGTAGATCCCAGAACCCCACATTCTGCGGGATTTATTGCATATAAATACCGCCTTCTAGAATAGCTAGATAGCCCTTATTATGGAGGGGACAATTTACATCTAATTCATTCATTATAGGCCTAATACGATAGCAACGACTTTATTGGTGGAATCGCTCCCAGCGTGACCGTTCCCACCCGAAGTCAGCCTATCCTAGGTCCCGAGTATGATAGCAGAAGCGAAAGCCACAACCACAATAGATGACATGAACGTGCGTAGACGTAAGATGGAATCCTCTACTCAGTACTGTGTAAGCAGTCCCGTCAGGGGTCGCGAGCCTGTGGATCCTGGTGATCTACGCTAATATTAGTGCTCAGTTAGCACACATTTGCTGGGATTTACTTTGATTAGTCCTGTATCATATAATGTAGTGACAGCAGTTGGTTTTTCCTCAGACCTCCATCGATTATAAACCCCGAATAGACATATCATGCTGTTTCCGTGTCGGATAACCATTTGCGACCAATGAGAGCTTGAGTGTCTAATATTGAGAGGTATTTCGCGCCAATCAGCGATGTGATTCTCGCAAAGGTCGTGGACGGCAACTGACCGGGCTGCAGTGCCCCCCCCCGTCAATATCTGACAGGCCTAACTTACTGCAATCTGGATGAAATAATGTTATGTGAACGTTTGGCTGAAGCAATCCTGGAAAAGCTCAGCCTTGGATGGCGATCCTCTTCCACTACCTTTAAGGCGTCTTGCTAGGTAATTTCGCCTCGAATCTTGAGCCTCTGCACAATTTGATTAAAGAAATAAGAGCTGCAGTCCCGGACACAGGATTATGTGTTGGCCCTCGGGTTCACACAGATGGGAGAGACCGTGCTCTCACGCCCCCACGAATGGCATGTGCAGATTATCCTGGCGAGAAGCGTGTTGGAATAAACTCAGAACACCAGGTATCTTGTTTCAAAGAAAATTACAGGACCAAGTTTGAGCGATCAGTCCGAGGAATCGAAAGCGATTGGAAATGCTAGTGCGCACAGGCCACGCAATACTACGAGCTTGATCCATACTTTCTTCCCAATACTGTCAATTTAGGTAATGCTTCCATGCTCGAGGGCCAGGTGCCGGGGAGGGAGAGAGGTTGCCTGTTGGAGAGCTATTTCAGTTAATGCATGCGATTCACCTCCTTTTGGATTTCAAGGTGACCAACTGGAGCGCAATGGACAAACCTTGGACCACAAACCATCGGAACGCGCTGTGTTGCGTGATGATCATGACCGACACAAATTCCAGATCCTCCATGGCAGATATAGAGGGAGGCTTTGTTGGATGACACCGTACGGTGTAGCAAGAATCGTGCCCTAAAGGCACGTCTCCTTGAATAATTCGAGAGGAATATTCGAGGGGAATCACTATACCTCAGCGATTATCAATTTTACATTATACATTTCTCAGTGTACTGTGGTTACCGGCAGGGTGGTAAACTAGGCCAGTCAGTCCGCCATGTCACGGACTGACTGGCCTGGTCCGTGCTGCACTGGTGCAGGGCTGGCCTAGTTACCTTTTTTTTTTTTGAATCAAGTTTATTGTCCATATGCAGCTACAAGCTATGACAGACATGCTAAGAAGTACATGAGTGTGTGAGAAAACCCAATTTTCCTTATCCCTTAACCCTTTTGCCATTGTCACAAGGGCAGAGAATATCTGAGCTTGCTCAGATATACTTAAATTGGGGAAGACTTTTAAGTAGAACACAATACACGTAGTTGCGACTTAGAGACAAGATGTCACAAGGGCCGTATTAACAGAGCTTGCCTAAGTATATTTAATTGAATAGAGAGATGAAAGAGATGTTCAGGAGTTGTTGAAACAATTCACAATTCAAGAAGATAACTTTGAGATGCGTAAATGTATGACTAAGTTCAAGCAACTGTATCAAAGACAAATAAATATGTTAAGTGCGTATTCAGATCTTGTTTGTTTGTGAGATTGACAGAGAATAATCTTCAGTGGCCTCAAAAGTCTATAACCTTTTTCTCACTCAAGACTGAAAGAATTTGGTCAACTAATGTCACAAAGGGCCGTATAAAGGGGCTTTGTCTAAGTATTGAATGATATATGTGTACACGACTATGACTGAAGTACGTGTAAGAGAGAATAGCACGAGTGATACGATCGCAGAGTAGAATGTGATTGTGTCAAAGACGAATATAGATTGTTTCAAGACATGTAATAATCTTCAGTGGCCTCAAAAGT
>JAOYMO020065530.1:0-10626 GCA_025802455.2 Iodosphaeria phyllophila
GGGCGAAAAACTGCTAATTGTCTGGTTCTCCGCTCTCGATCCATATTCCGAAAATGCTATCGAGACTCGCAGAAAGCTTTATCGAATTTATATGGATACCGGATGCTGATAAGGCTGGCACTTGAAACTGACGAGGACGCGTGCGTTGAAATGGCGCGGGCGCACCATGTCGAAAACCTGCCCGAACGCGCGTTTAGCGAAATCTTAACAAGGGCCACCTTCCAGCGTTATTTGGCCACCTCACAGCCGACTATTTTCGTCGCCGTTCAAAATGACGTTGTTGTGGGCTTTTTAAGCGCGCTATACAGTGGTTTCGCTTCGACTGATGGACTTTTTGTTACAGAAGAGATAATCTATATAAAACCCGCAAAACGTGGCACTCGGGCTGCTACACTCCTGGTTAAAGAATTTATCGAATGGGCCGAAAAAACAATGGCCGCACTCGAGAGTTTTATAACCGTTGCCGTCGACGATAGCCTTGAGAGAAACATCAAGTTTTTTCAAAGGCATGGATACGAACCGACAGGCATAAGAATGGTAAAAAAGCGAGGGTAGTTCGATGGGTCTTTCTGGTGGCGGTGGTGATGGCGGCGCAGGCCAAGCACGGGCTGATGAAGCGGCTCGACAGGCTAAAATCCGTCAAGGTACGCAAAGTATCAACGACATTTTTGACGGTTACGACCACGTCGTAGGCGCCGACCCGATCACAGATACCTCCAACCTGCAGTCCGGTAAGTATTACCTGGGCGATGGCTCCGAATACAACTATTCCGCGCCTCCGCCGGCGCAAATCGACCCTCGAACGGGCAAACCGATTCCATCCACGACGCCCGCGGTGTCATTGCCGTCGCTTTACTCAAGCACGACGCACGACATTAAGCCTGGCGCGTTTAATGATGACTTTTATAACGGCCGTGAGCAAGCGTTTATGGATTACGCCACGCCGCAGCTGAATGACCAGTACGCCGACGCGCAAAAACAGTTAACGTATTCATTAGATCGTGCTGGCACGTTGGATTCATCGGTTCGTGCGCAAAAAGGCGCTGAATTGGCTAAACTTTACGATACCAACCGTCGCCAAGTCGCCGATCAGGCTTTGGGTTACGAAACCCAAGCTAAAAACAACGTTGAAGGCGCGCGTTCAGACCTCATCAATACGCTTAACGCCACGGGTGACGCCGAAGGCGCCGCGTCGTCGGCCGCTTCGCGTGCAAGCGCGCTTTCCGCACCAGATACATACAGCCCGCTCGGTCAGCTATTTTTGACCTTTACGTCTGGCCTCGGGCAACAGGCGGCAGCTGAAAAATCGGCAGCGTTGGCGTCGTCTATCAACAGCGGCACCGGCGGAACAAGTCTTTTCGGCACGAAGAAAAACGCCGTTACGACCACGAACTGAGGTCTTAAATGTGTGACCCGCTTACAATCGCCGGCGTCGCCCTCTCGGCAGGCTCCATGCTTGCCAATAACGCAGCGCAAAATAAGGTCCAAAAGGCCCGTAGCGGCGCTATGGAAGCTGAGCGTATCCGCCAAGGCGCGCTCGATAATGAAGCCGACGCCGTTAACGCCGGCTCCCGCGATCGCTACAATGATTTTACAGGCCAACAAGACGCCAAAGCGCAACAGCTGGGCGACCTATTTGCGCAACAAAACCAAGCCATTCCTGCAGAAAGCCAGACAGACGGTGCGTTGCCGACTTCGAGCAGCAATATCACCGTTCAGGAAGAGAAAAAGCAAAACACCAAAGCTAAGGCTTATGGCGACCAACAGGCTCACGCCCTCGGCAATTTGCGCGCCTTCGGCGATCTCTTCGGCGGCATCCAGCGCGAACAACAGCAAGACGCTACCAAAGTCGGTCAAATCGGTAACTTTGAGCGCGGTTCGTCATCCGTTTTGCCGCTCGAACTCGACGCGGCCAACAGTAAAGGTGACGGCCTTAAGATGTTCGGTGACATTCTCGGCGGTCTCGGTACCGTCGCCACAGGCGCAGGCCTCGCAAAAGGCGGCTACAGCCTGTTTGGCGACACCGTTGCGAAATCAGCTACGTCGGCGCCGACCGTGCTGACCGGTGGCCTGCCTAAAGTCGCCTTACCGAAGGCCAATCTGTTTTCCGGCGTCGCCGCTGGTCAATTAAACCCGTATTCGATATATTGAGGTCATTATGCCCGGAACCCGCAGTGGATATAACGACCCCGCCATCGGTCAAGCGTTCGGCAATTTAGCCGCTGCGTTTGCGCCGCCGACCGCCGCTGAGCAATATGCGGCGGCTAAAACCGCAGAAACCAAGCAAAAAATTCAGACCTTGGCCGACTTATACGCGCATGCGAATGACGGCGTGACTTCGCGCAACGAACTCGACAACGCAGCGGCCGTTGCCGGTGTGTACGCACCGTCTCAAAGCTTTTATTCCGTCGACCAGGGCAATGCCACGTCGCGGTCAAACAACGCGGCCGATAATGCGCGTGCCATTACGCAGACGGGCATGACAAACGCCAAAGACGTGACGACCGCGATGCTCCAACCCGTCGGCGAGGGCGAAACGCGTTTTGTGCCGCCGGACCTGGCTGAATACTATCGTACTGACATGCGCCAAGGCGGCACGGTTAAACTCGGCGAAGGCGATACGGCCGTTGCACCTGACGGCTTGACCTATGGTGGCCAATCCACGCTTAAAGGCACGCCTAAACCCATGACCAGCGATCAACTCAAAGCGACTATTATCGGGCAGGCGCCGGCGACGGACCAGCACGCCTTCGCTATGGGCGATACTCCGGTTACGAATGTCGCTGGCCCTGACGGCAAGCCGACAATTCAATATCGCTCAAATTCTATCGGCCAAACCGAGGCCGCTAAACCTACCGATTTGGCTGCTTTGGAAGCCGAACGCGATGCGTTGCCCGCCAACAGCCCGAAACGGGCTGAATACGACGCCGCGATTGCCGCTGAGGGCAAAGGTAAAGGCACCACGGTTAATATCGGCGGTGAAAACAAAATCGAAGACGCTTACGGCAGCGCTATCGGCAAATCGCTCGGTGAAACCATCGACGCCGCTAAAGTCGCACCTGATACCCGCGCCCAAACAGCGCTTATCCGGGACGCATTGTCGCGCGGCGGCGATAACATCACCACGGGTCCGTTCGCCCAGGCCATTTTGAAGGCAAAACAAGCCGGCGGCAGCCTCATGGGTGTTACCATGGACGGCGTGCCGGAAGCCGAACTTATCAACAACCTCGGCTTTAAGCTGGCCACTCAAGCCGCGCGCGCCATTTCATCGCGTCCGACACAGTTCGAATTTTCGCAGGCTTTGGCGACGAAACCCGGTTTGTCTTTGTCGAAACCCGGCATGAACGTACTCCTGAACATCATGGACCAGGACGCGCAGGCCAACGAGGATTTGGCGCAGCTGGCCACCGTGCCGGAAAACCGCAAAAATTGGGTCGCGGTTCAGTCGAAATATTATCAGGATCACCCCATCATTTCGCCGTTTACCGGCAAGCCTTTGGATGCAACCGACATCGATCGTCTGACGCAAGCCGCAGGTCCGAACGCGGCCATTGCGCCCAATTTGGAGACGACGCCCGCGCCTGCCGCTCAGCCGAACGGACAGGTAGTGAATTACGTCGTTAAAGACGGTAAACTGGTGCCGCAATGACCAAAACCGTAGTAGACGCCCAGGGTGTAACCCATAATTTCCCCGACGAAGCGACGCCTGAAATGATGGCGCAGACGCTAGGCGTTACCTATGAACCCGAAGACGACGATGAGACCGCACCGGCCGCCAATATGCAGCCGCCTAAGAACCAAGGTCCGACCAGCGGTATTTCGCCGTTAAAAGACATAATTGAATCTGGCGCGTCGGGCTTAGCGCGCGGTGCGGCCGAAACGGCCATGCTGCCCGTTACAATCCCCCGCCTTGTGAATAAAGGCTTGGATGCGACTGTCGGACGTGCCGCAAATGGCCTTGTCGACGCAATTATGGGCCCGCCCAGCGCTGCGCAAAAAACCAAAGCCGACAGCACTGAAAATCCGATTTACAGCGCGCAGGATGCGATCCGGGGCGGACTTGACAGCATTTTGCACAAACCCGAGACCACTGAGGGCAAATATGCCGGTACAATCGGCGAGTTCGCCGCGCCTGGCGGTATGTTCGGTAAAGCCGGCAAAGTTGAAGGCCTGGCGAATAAAGCCAAAGCGCTATTCGGCGATGTTGTCGTGCCGGCGCTGACCAGCGAGACCGCCGGTGAGGCCACCGAAGGCACGAAATTTGAACCGTGGGCGCGTTTAGTCGGTGCGCTGGCTGGCGGTGGCGCCGTAGCGGCAGGACGCAGTATGCGCGACGCTCCGACGAAAATTGTCGGTGAGCATTTTGCTGGCACGACGCCGGAACAACTTGACGCTGCAGAAACGCTGGCGCGCACCTCAAAAGACAAGTTCGGTTTGGACCTTTTGCCGACTGAAACCGTATCGCAGGTCACGGGCAATATGTCGCCCGCGCGCATGCAGCAAATCATGGAAAGCACCCGCAAAGGCGGCAGCCTGCTCGGCCGTTTTTATGCAGACCGTCCCGCTCAAGTCGACAACGCGCTGGATAGCGTGTACGGCGGCATCGCCCCGGCTACAGAAAACCCGTCTTCTATCGGTTTGGCGACGCAAAGCGCGGCCAACAAAGCTATCGACGCCACACCCGAGGGCAAAGCACTCCAAGAGGCAATCTGGGGCGCTGGTCCGCGCACGACGGCCGGTGAAGCAGGCCCCGTCATCCAGGATGACGTTAATAACGTTCTCGCCCACCGCGAGGGCATGCGAAATGCGTTGGCCGACCAAGATTATTCAGCTGCGCGCGCAGCACCGGCCAACTTATCGCCTATGGACCTTCGAACGGACGCCTCAGAGGTTGTGCCGGCGTCGCGTACGCTCATCCGTCCCGATACGGGCGGCGTTACGGTCACAGCGCCTACAAAAGCCGATCCCATCACGTTATCCAGCCGTACAGGCGCCAACGTGCAGGTCGACCCACGTCCTACCATCAATTTCATCGATGCGGCCCTGCAAGACGCTAAAGGCACCACCGCCACGGCGCTTAATTCGGTCCGTAGTACGCTTTTCGACGGTCCGGGGGCAGACACCAGTGTCTCCGGCCTAATCAACGCCCACGGCAACCTGGGGGCCCTTATCAGCAAGGCCGCGCAGGATGGCGATAACGCAACCGTAGCGGCGCTCAGTAACGTCAAAAAGCAACTCGAAGACACGCTTTCCAGCGTGCCGGAGTATGCGCAGGCCCAATCCACGTTTAAAGCCGCCAGCGAACCGGTCGCACCGTTCAAATCTGACCCGGCATTGGCCAAAATCACGGAAAAAGCGCCTTATGGTGGCGGTCCGGCTTTGCCGCCCGAACAGGTAGCACCTACGATCGAGGCTGGCGGCATGACCGGCGCCAAGGCGTTTAAAGATAACGCGGGCCCGGCCGCTCAGGAATCGTTTGAGAATTATTTGACGACTAAATTGCTGAATAGCGCGACGGATGCCGGCGGCGCTGTAAACGCCGATTCGCTGGTTAAGTCGGTGCGCAATAACGCCGATTTGCTTTCGCAGTATCCTAACGTCGGCAAGCGCTTAGAAGACATCATTATGGCTGATAGCGGCCTCGCTGGTACGCGTAACGGTCCGCTCGGTCAAATCGCCAATACGGCCGATACAGAAGCCGCTAAAGGTGTTTTATTCCCGAAAGTGTTGCCGGAAGGCGCGTCCGCAGAAAATGCCGCAGCTGCAGCCAAACTTGCCGAGCAAGACGGTACGGCCGCACGTCAGCTGGTCAAACAGCATATCAGCGGTACCGTCGCTAAAAATCAGGGCGGTATTCGTTCAGGCGCCAGCCCCACTGTGGGCGCCGCGATTGCAAAAGACCTCGCCGGCGGTGTCGGCGGTAAGGCTCAGGAAATCAACCTTACGGACATTCTGCGCGCGGTCGGCGCCGAGGACGCAGCGAACGATACGCCTGTTTTGATGGAAGCGCTGCGCGCCACGGGCAAACGCCTTGGTGTCGGTTCCAATACGGCCGAAAAAGCGACCACGATAAAAGACCTGTCTATCGGCAACCCGGCCAGCGCTTTGGCCGAAGTCGTAGGCACGGGCGGTATCGGTTTGGTTAATAAAGTGCGAGACGCCTCAAATCGGGCGTGGCTTGGCATCAATAGCGGCCGTACGACGAACGCTTTGATGGGCGATGACGCCTATGATTTTCTGCGCGACGCAATTATGCGTGAGGATAGCCCCGTATTCCGCAAAGAGGCTGGCCGTATGGCTTTGACGACCGCGCCGCAACAGGCACGCTCGAAAACGCCGTTGCGCGTCACCGTTCATCCAGAGGACGCCCGCCGATGACTACGTTCAGCCTCGCAAGCGCGCTGGTGGCTGGCAAAAATGCGGGTTCAGTCGATGGGTTCGACCCGCAGTTTTCGCAAGGTCTATCGGCCATGTTTGGCGCGGCGCCGGCTGATATTCAGCAAAATCTTAAAATCGCTTCGGGCTATCGTTCACCGGCCGAACAGGCGGTTTTATGGCAGCAAGCGCTTCAAAAATACGGATCGGCCGACATCGCTCGTAAGTGGGTAGCGCCGCCGGGTAAATCCGAACACAACAGCGGCCATGCGGCCGACCTCAAGTTTTTGACGCCCCAAGCTTTGGCCTGGGCGCACGCGAACGCCGTTAACTATGGCTTAAACTTTCCTCTGTCTAATGAAAATTGGCATATCGAGCAGGCCGGCGCCCGAGGCGCACCCAGCCCTATGCCGAATAACTCCCCGGGCGCGGTTGCCAGCCGCCTTCCCGGACCAGTGGGTGCTTCTACGATCGTGGATTCCGTAGCACCTGATGACGATGCGATTGCGCTGTCGTCCGGGGAGACTAGTTCGCCGTTGGCGGCTATGTTCAGTAACATAAGCCCCGACATCATGGAAGCCCAGGCGACGCGCAAAAAAGCCGACCAACAGCGTAGACAGGCCCTATTCGGGCCTGGCGGTGTGGCCGATGTGTTTAGTTAAATCGAACGACGGCTCTTGAGCCTCGACTTCTAATTGGGCCAGCACTTCGGGCTTAAAAAGTCGTTGCGGCAAGATGATACGGCCGTCCTCTTTGACCGCCTTATCGAACTTTAAAACAACCCCATTCCAGGGTGTCTTTTCGAGCGTCGCGCATTCGGTGTAACCGTTAGCGAATCGGATACGAAGTCTCATTGTTAACCCCTTTGTTTTCTATAACCTCTTAAAAGATAAGGTACGATGTCCTCTTGTTGGATTCTGTTTAGTACCCAAATAAAAGTTTCGTAATTGTTAACTTTTATAGGAAAACGCGAATAAATATGCGGTTTTGGTAAAGTTAAATTTTCCATAGCTTCGTCGCTTGGCATTGCCACAAATTTTTGCGGTTGCGGTACGACTAAAAATTCACTTTCGACGTCTTCATGCCACTGGCCGTCTGCGATACCACCTAAACATAAGTTTTTGCTCATTTTTGCTCTCCGGTCCCGCTGATAGAGTTGACGGCGGCCTGCAAATCGCGAGGACAATGCTTTGCGTACACCTTTTCGATCATCGCGACCGAATTTCCTAAAACCTTGGCTATCTTAAAAAGCGATACGCCGCGGCGAGCCATATGCGTGGCCGCTGTATGCCGTAGGACGTGGGGAGAGACACCTGTCGCCCCAGTCTGCTCGCCGAACCCAGCGGCGCGCGCTACGCGCTGGACGGCGCCCCATACGTGGCCCGGATAATCGAGAACGTAAGGGTTGTCTTTTTCGCGTTCGGCATATGCACGCTTTAATATTGGCAGCAAAGCGTCCGAAATCGGCACGATGGCTCGCCGCTTGTTTGTTTTGCGGCGGTCCGGGTCGTTAAGGTCGATTGTGCCGGTTTCGAAGTCAACGCGTGACCACTTTAATTCGACCAGCGCCGTTTTACGGCCGGCGGTCTCCAAAGCCAGCCACAGAAAGCGCTCTGCGCGGGTTAGACGGGCTTTAGGATGACGTTCAGCGGTAGCGGCCGCCATAAGCCGGTCTATCTCTTCCGAGCGTAACCAACGCTCGCGTGGCGCGCCCGGATCGGGCAGTTCGACGTGTTTTATGTCCGACTTATCCAGCTTGCCGCGTTCAGCGCAAAAATTCAGGCACGCGTATAGCATCAAAAGTTCTTTACGACAGGTCTGGGGTTTTGCGACCCGGCCGATTTTACCGACAAGCCGTAAATTAACGTAGCCGTCGATTGTGGATTGCTGAATATCTGTCGCCTTCAAAGCGTGAAAATAAATGCGTAAATTTTGCCAGCTGAACATAGCCGATTGCGGGTCTGCAGCACGTTTTTCGAGGTGTTGCGCCATGTATATGGCCCAAAGGTCTGCGATAACCGGCGCGGGTCCGATACGGGGTAAATACGAACCCTCGTTAAGCAGCCAATTTGCAAAGAACGTTTTGGCTTTTTCGACTTCTGTCGTATGCGTACTAACACGTTTTGTCCGGCGGCTTTCAGACCAGCATATATACCAGACTTTGCTTTTAAACGGCTGTTTTAACGTAGGTACGGACATCTTGTCTGCCTCAAGTTTGTAATACAATGTATGGCTATTATAACTGTATAAAAATATACGTCAAGACATTTTGTCTGTTGCCTATTGCCGTACTCTATCGGCGCATGTATCCTAACCTTTATGCACTTCGACACCATCCGCTGGCTTAAAGAAAAATTCGGTACGCCCAAAGGCGTTATTAAGTTTCTGGCTGCCTACGGCGTGGATGCGCCCAATGAATCAACCGTCGAAAAATGGTTCCAGCGTGAAGCCGTGCCGAGCCAATGGTTTGCACTCCTGTTAGCATTTATCGAAGTCGAATGCGGCAAGCCGCAGCCTATTTCACGCTATCTGGTGAGCCAATGAGGGTTATCGGTATCGACCCCGGCTGTTACGGCGCCATCGCGCTTTTAGAGAGCGGCAAAATCGTAAAAATCGTCGATATGCCGTTCATAAAAGTCCGCCGCGGCAAAAGCGATAAAGCCGAAATTGACGGCTATACGTTGGCCAATGTTTTCAGAGAGATACTTCCGGGCGTGAGCGTCGCTTACGTCGAGCAGGTCGGGGGCATGACAGGCCAAAGTCCCAGCGCCGCGTTTAACTTCGGTCGGGCATGCGGGGCTGTTGAATATATGCTTAAGGGCATGAATATTCGCGTCGAAATGGTCGCCCCGGGTACCTGGAAAAAAGGTTTGAAGGTTAACGCCGGCAAGGACGGTTCGCGGCAAATGGCTATGCGCCTATGGCCTGAATCGTCTGCACTTTTTGCCCGCAAAAAAGACAACGATCGCGCCGAAGCCGGGCTTATAGCTATGTGGGGTACGAACCAGCATAAAGACGTCCCGGTCGCTAAAAAGAAAAGCCTATTTGATTAAAAACGAGTTGACGGCTCTTTGGCAGAGCGCTATACATCGCAATACATTGTATTCTGGCTAACATGGAAATAAAGTGCTGCTCGTAGAACCAAAACCACATCAAATTGTCGGTGCGCGCTTTTTAGCGTCACGACGTGCAGGCCTAGCAGCCGACGAACCCCGGGTCGGTAAAACAGGGGAATCCATCATCGCAGCCGATTACATTTTCGCCCGTACAATTCTCGTCGTAACTAAAGCGACACCGCGCGCCGATTGGGGCTACCAGTTTACCCAATGGTCCATCTTTGAGCGCAAAATTCAGGTCATCTATTCAAGCAACGACTACATAAACCCCAAAGCCGACGTTATCGTAGTTGGCTGGGGCATGGTTTTCGAACCCAGTGTCTTTAATCGCCTTATGTCGCGCGAATACGACGCCATTATCCTGGACGAAGCCCACGAAGCTAAAAGCCCCGGCACACAGCGTACAACAGCCGTCTACGGCGATGATAACGACGCTGGGTTGTGTGACCGCGCAAAATACAAATGGCCTCTCACCGGCACGCCTATCCCCAATACCCCCATCGACATCTACACGATGGTTAAGCGCCTGGCGCCTGAAAGATTGGAGCCGCATAAAGGCTGGCCGGACGTTTCGACTTATGACAGATTTTTCGACCGCTACTGCACAAGCAAAAAGAAATATTATGGCGGTGAATGGCGGACAATACCGACGGGCGGTAAAAACGAAGAGGAATTATCAGCGCGCCTTGAGGGCTTTTGGATACGCCGGACCCAAAAAGACGTCGGTATTACGGAACCGATTTACAGCTATTTCCCTTTGCATGCTGATAAATTGCCGCCTTACGACCAGAACGATCCGGAAATCGCCAAAGTCATGGACGCCATTGAAACGGGCGTCAAAATTGACGACGAAACGCTGGCCATGGTGCGTAGGGTTACGGGTAAAATCAAGGCGCCCGCCGTTGTCGCCGCAGCTCGGGCTGGTCGCTCGATCATCATGGTGCCCACCGGCAATCGGGACGAGGCAGAGCTCGTGCCCGGCATCCGGGTCATCGCCGCGGCTTCCGAACCCGTGGTTCTCGTCGACGCCGACCTTCGCCACCCTGATCTCACGCAGGGCCTTGCGCCGCACGAACTCAGGGGATTGACCGAAAGCCTGCTCGCCCGGGACTCCTTGGAAAAGCTCACGCGGCGG
>JAOYMO020065618.1:0-10611 GCA_025802455.2 Iodosphaeria phyllophila
GGCCGTGGCGCATTCGGCAAAGTCAGGATAGTTGAGAGAAAAGATACCGGGTTATCATTTGCGCTCAAGTACATTCGCAAAGATGAGGGTGGGTAATGACCAGTGCGCTTGCCTTTCCGCGGTCTGGACCGTCATTTCTCGTGCGCATCTCACGCTTACAATTCTATTTTATCCAGTGGTGCGATCCGAAAGTGTGCGAAACATTATCCGCGAACGGCGCATGCTCGAGCACGTGAACCATCCGTTTATCTGCAACTTGCGATATAGTTTCCAGGATATTGAGTACATGTGTGTTTTCTCGTTTCAATCTTGCGTATTGCGCTGCATTATCGAAAACTCAAATGGAATATCCGGCGCTAACATGATTAAATTCAGGTACTTGGTCGTTGACCTGATGAGCGGTGGTGACCTCCGTTTTCATATTTCAAGGAAAACATTCACCGAAGAGGCAGTGCGATTCTGGATAGCTGAACTTGGGTGTGCCCTTCGCTACGTTCACAGACAAAACATCATTCACCGTGACGTAAAGCCAGACAATGTCCTTCTTGATTCCGATGGCCATGTGCACTTGACAGATTTTGTTAGTCTTGCCATATTTCCTCTCATTCCCACTAAAGCTTACATAAACACAGAATGTCGCCTCTGATGTGTTACCGGGGAAAGTCCTGACTAGCAAGTCGGGAACCCTCGCCTATTTGGCACCCGAGGTTTACAGCGGGAAGGGGTACACGGTGACCGCCGACTGGTGGTCTCTCGGTGTACTGTTTTATGAGTGTATATATAACAAGGTTCGAAACATGTCCACTGGCTATACCTGTAGTTTCGACACTTGAAAACTAACTGACATGGAAAATAGCGGCCATTTGAAGGGAACTCGGAATCGACTTTAACGAACGTCATCATGGCAGCGAAGCCAAAGTTCCACGTAACGTCCCCTCCTGTTTCTGTTCCTTGTATGAACGCTATCGCTGCAGCCCTCACGGCCGACCCGGCGAAACGGATGGGGTATGATTGGAACGATTCGAAAGGGGCGAGCCCCGGATCCGAGGAAGACTTCCCGAGCTTCCATAATCACGAGTTTTTTCAAACTATAGATTTCCGAATGTTGGAGAGGAAAGAGATCCCGCCAGTTTTTATACCATCAGCAGACAAAACCAATTTTGATGCTACTTATGATCTTGAAGAGTTGTTGTTAGAGGAGGCTCCACTAGAGGCTAGGGCACGGCGGCAAAAGCCGCGCGAAAAATTAAAGGATGATGCAACCGAAAAAGAGATTCGCGAGGAAGAATTGTACCGGAATATCGAGCGCGATTTCCAGCCTTTTGATTACACAATAGCAGCATACGAAAAGTGAGTTGTCAGGATCTTGTTTTCGTGGTCTAATGAATCAGGGTCTTAGCTCAGAGCATTAGTACACATCCAACATGATCACATACTGACTGATGGATTCTAGGATGACGGCAGGGCAACTTGATGGTTTGCCTCCAGGCTCGGGCCCGGGCTCGGGCTCACAAGAGAATGGCTCCATCCGGGAACATGCCGTTTCTACAACTACTCTTGTCCCAACGGTATCACGGAACGACGACCGGATAAATTACCATCAGCCAGCTCCGACCGAGCCACCGACAGAACACGACAAACGGTTCGGGAGCTTTTCAAGCACAAAGCCCCCGATGAGACCGCCCCCGCTGACCCCTTACGCTGATTCGTATACGAATCGAAATCCCCAGAGGCGGGGCGTTCGCGTTGAATCGCCTACAGGCGGTATGCAAGTCACTATTGACGCGGCTGGCAGTTGGTCACAGCTTGCACGGCAAGACAACACACTGCCCACAGACGCAAACACTACAACCGAGGAGAAAGGATCGGGCTCGGGTGGTGTCTTTGGTTTGTTTGGTCGAAGAAGGGGGAGAGGAAACAGTCCCCATAAACCCCGGGAAAGGGGTGTCTTGGGTAAAGAGGGAGCTAGAGTGATAATCGGTTGAAGTACGCGTCTCTGCTGAGCAAGGGCTTGATATCATGGATGCTGCCTCCCCACGTAGATTCATCATTATCACGGTCCCGTCAACGTCAGAGGCCGCACAACGTTGGTAAACCAGGGTTCCTACTTGGATCGACCGAGGGCCTTCAGATCGCTCAAGGGCAACCACTGTAACCCTTTGCGATTGCTCGTCATGGAGGATCCAGATCCTCCGTGGTAGCCCCCAAACTCCCCATTACACATTGGAAAACGAGAGAGATCCTGTGCAAAGGCAGGATGACGTGGCCAGAGCCTTGGTTTGACCTACCATATTTCCGGTCAAATTGATCCCCTCGGAAACAATGCAGGAATAGTTGCATGTATATCGCTTCAATTCCGCCCAGCCAAAACAGATTTAGGCAATACAAACTCCCAACTTATTATCCAGGCATCAGCAAGCAAGCAACCATCGATGACTGGATCTTCGTACACGGCGGAGCCTCCATTATGGACCGAAGAAGGTTGAAACGAATCGTGGTCTCGGCGTTAGGAATTGGACCTGCTTGGACTTCTGGGTTGGAAGAGCCCCTTCTGGCTCATAACAAAGTGTGCGGAGTTTTGGCATGAGATCTGGGCTAGTGGAGGGAATAACTGTGTATCTATACGTGACCACACCATCTATATACCTTACTACTTGATCCTGAGAAAAGGGCTGGTAGAAACATACTCAAACGTATCCTACGAGATGCATGCGCCCAGTATGTGCTGTAACGTGCGGACGTGTTATGAGTTTGGTGTAGTAACCGCGTTGTGTAGAAGAGGCCGCTCGCTGTCCCTTGGGCCATGCTGGAACAACAGCTCGCTGTAGTTTTGGGTGCTGTCGGTTTAGCATCGTTGAGGGGATACAAATTCTGGGCGAACAATGGTCTCGGCTGACTTTGTTTCTACTGATGGCGTCTATCTAACCCAAATCGTCTAAGCACGTGGACAGACCAGTCTCCAAGCTGAAGCCGAAATTTGGAGTATTATCTCCTGCTGCATGTCCAGTAGTAGTCCATGTCAGGTATCGCGAATGATCAACGCCACTGGAGGGAAAAGATGATTGATGTCTCAGCTCGAATGGGTGTTATCTTCCAACCGAGCCCTCCCAGCTCACCTCGGCTGGGGCGGCTTCTCTCGGGAGGGGCGTCTCGTCCCTCGAACCGGATTGTTGTAGCGGACATGCCAATTTTGGTCAAGAAAGAGCTAAGAGAGCTGCCTAGGGGGTTGTTTCGTCCTTCCGTGAAAGAGCAGTGATAGAAGCGCATCGAGACATGTGCTATTCGGAATGATCGATACCGCGCGATCGTTTCTGTTTCCGGTAGACAAGTACCTCATGGATGACGAGTAAAGCCGCTAAGAGGGCGATTGATACCAACCCCGCCTCCCATAGGTATTGAAAATCTCCCCTGATGAGCAAGACAAAGGTGCCTGACCAAGGTCTCTCGCAGATTCACCGAGTCGGGCGAATGGAATCGCAAGAGAGAAACTGTAGGTTCGGAGTCACACTTGGTTGAGTCACCTGGGCGGCTGGGCATCGTAGCGCTGCACGGCGGTACGGAAATCTTAAAACATGCTCGGCCGGCTCTGTTGCCATTTGAGCTTGCACATTTTCTTCAACCACATGTCACTCTCTTCCGCGTTTCCATTGGCTCGTCTCTTTCCGAACTCTGTTCTCTATTTCCGTCACGAGAGGACTTTCTTTATGGCGTATAGCGAATGCCATTCGCGGCTTGCTTCGCTCCAATCCAACGAGCTTCTCGGTTTTTTTTGCTTCTTATGGCTTTAGTAGTCCATTCGGTTTCCTAGTGGATCGGCAATTGTGTGTTTTCCTGCGTGACATCGTTCAAAACGGGATGAACCTTCCTGTCCCCCGCACTCAATTTGATCTCTAACTGCATATGTCACAGCAAGATCATACTGCCAAATATCACGATTTCGGAACGATATGATACGTCGATTGATACCATACCACATGGTATGAAAACTTGTAAAAGCCGGTGAGCTACCCGGTGAAGGTCAGCCTCGAGTTAAATCAAACTGATTCCATAGTACACCTATCTATCTAGAACCCACAGGTGCAGCAAGATCACCAAGCCAACGGGAGAGCAGGCCGTTAGTCACAACGATCGGCGTGGCGTTAGATGCGGCGATGAGTAGCCAATTCGAGCATCGCAGTTTCACGAGCTAGGGATCCAATTTTATATGCCAATTTGAATATCGTCAATTTTGCTAAACGAAGTTCCAGACTCTGAGATAGAGAATGTCGAATTTTTGCGCGAAGGGTACATGGAATATTTCTGCAGAAGCAGAAATCATGTTTAAGGAATCTGTGGCCCTTGGCTACGAACTACTGGGTTTCTACTCCGACTCGATGCTTCAGGGGTTATACTACATGAGCCGCGAGCACTATATAAAACAGAAGTACATATCCCCTGATCTAAGGCCAGACTCCGTGTTCCCCAAGTTTCAGGGACACTTAGCCTGGTCGTAGGTTAGGGAAAACCACGGCGATCCTTGCCGTTACGGGTCGTAGGTCCTAAAGTGAAGACTCCTGACGGGGCTTCGATATCCATCGTATCTCCGCCATAGTCTTGTTTGAGAGTTACCGGTAGTTGCTTTCGTTGCAGACCATGTCTTGGTCGGCCGGTGATTGGAATATTGATTGCCATCAAGGAAGAGAGCCTGATCCTCAAACAGCACTTTACGAGGCCTGGTGCGCAATATTACATATTGGGAGCTTTGGGCCGATGCACGAGGACTGCCGGTAGGACCAAGAATCCGACTATGATTCGCAACTAGAGCATTCCGATTCGAACTGAAGACACAGACCCCCAAAGAAGCCGCTCCGCCGGCGCAGACCTGACTCCTGGCCTTGCTGCCCGATGCTCAAGGTTCCCATTGAACCCATGGCCAGCGTGACAGATAGGTCAGTGTGGCAAACTATTTCCCGGCGTGCTAATAGTCGCATCTTTAACCGTTGAGCTGTGCGCATGGAAAACTTTGAACAGAGCCAAGCAAGAAAAGATAGGAGAGAGGGGTCTTGGCAAAGGCCTGGAACATGTTACCCAATCAAGCGACACGCATGATTTAGCCAGCTCGGTGAAGGAGGCTTTAGACTTGGATGAGGAACTTGCTGTAGTGCTCTCATACCTCGTTCTAGCTCACACGAGATTGCCGTGCGTCTACATACCCAGACCATTCGAGATCGGTGAGTGGGGTTGCGCGCGGTAATTTTGTGGTCTGGCCGTTTTGCAACCGGTGAAAAGCATCTGTGGCGTAACCGTTCCGCGAGTTCGGGAAGCGTTACGCTACCACCTTAGATCGATTGTGACCACAGCATCGGGCAGCTTTAGGACACGGTAGAGTACATAACCTCGGGAATCTGAACAGGATGTGATTGGGGTTTCCTGCAAAATGGTGATGGAGGCGTAAAATCGAGATGCACTGATCGAATCACGTAGCGAGCAAGTGCCTCTTAGTCCGTCGTTCGATACTTTCTGTGAGCGGGTTTAGATCTACCAGTAGTGACTAAGGTGATACTTGGCTATGCCGGCGCGCTTGTAGTGTGCCACGCTGCCCATGGGTCACCGATTCGCGTGGGTTGCGGACGGACGGCGAACTGCGGCTTGAAGATTGCGGGCGAGCTGCCCGAGGAACTACTTACCGCCTGCAGCTTGCACCATACGGGAATGACGGGCGGACTAGCCAATGATTCAAATGTCGTGCGAACAAGGCTACTTAGATACTAAAGCAAAGGCAGATCGATGAGGTATCTAGAACAACGGGCGCTAAGGTGCCTGCATTACGGGGGGTCAGCCTGCAAATATCAATATCGATACGTTGTTTCCCTCAACGAAGCCATCCCCAGGAATTCAGACTTACAGCATTACGCGTATTACACGTCCTGTGATGGCAGTTAGGTGAGGGGGTTTAGAGTCACCAGGTGTATCCCAGACGATGTGGTAGGCCAGGAAGCAGCAGACATGCAACTTCGCAGCAGCTGGCACAGTTTGAAGGCTTCGGCTGCAGTGATAGTATTTTTCTTCACCTCTCGTTGCTGTCCGCAAGAGGTCATGTTCATGACCAGTGGCGGAGAGGCCGGATTGGCCAAACAATCGAATGACCATACTCTCTTGTGTCTTGAGAGTGACGACTGCAACATATGCTTTGATCTACTTAACTATATTCACATAGGTAGCTTTCGCACCAAATTCATCAGAATGATACTCCAGGTATTTCACCAGCCCCTGAATCCCCGGCAGTTGACGTCAGTACATATGCGATCATGCAGGTGGTTGGTTGCATCGTAGCATACACTGCGTGCTATTTCGTATCAATATTGTATTGTTACATATTTCCAATGTCGAATACGGCACGATCTCATGCCAACAAACGTTTAACCGCGATCAATCTGCCCTCCCTGCGGTTGCAGCAGTAGATCTCACCAGGCAATAATCTGGGCTTCTAGGTAGGGAGTCTACTCTTGGAGACTTGCCAGGTTGTGACTTGTGATTATCTGGCTTCGCGGATCAGTGCGGACCTTCAATCTCGAATGAAGCAAATGTCAAGACTTCCCGATACCTTAGGAGATGCATACGGCCCATGATTCTTACGACGGACGCCCCGTCATCTTCACGCTCTAAGTACTGTTCAAGGAGGCGCGTGTTTGTAGGTTCGCTCAACCCAACTCGTGGCGGGATCTAGCCAGATCCCCTCGGTTAACTCATGGCTGTAGACGAGGCAGTACGGCAACACATTACCACTTACCTCGGCTTAACTTCTTCCACGAGCATGGTTTTGAGCACTGTTCTGCTCGGCCAAAACGGAGCATTTACATTACATATGAAGCTGCAAAAAAGAAAACGGAGCCGGAAGTATTGATTTAACATATGCCAGTGGCTCCATCTGGCATGCAATCTGGCCGGAGACGCATGTGAGTTGCTTATTGGCCAGGAAACGACAGGGAATGGCTGCAGAGTACAGACTGCTACTGCTGCTAAAGTTGCCTTCGGAGGTGGCAAGAGGCATTTTGAAAGCTTGTAAACATAACGGAAAGTCATCTCTCGGGGTAGCTCTTGCGGTGTGCTCCAAATCGACGAATGATGTTAGCCTCGTCCGTGTTCCGTGAACCTGGTTCTGACTGGGTAGCTGCCCTTGACAGGCCAATTCTGGACCGATTTAAGGGCCGCGTATTCCTAACACGCTCCGGCGACAGCTGGATCTACCTCGGAGTACAGTAGTTTATAAGAACAGCTAGCTGCGCACGTTGATAAAGGTACATGTGTGTATGCGTCCGAGCTGCAGGCCCCTTGAATCTTCACAAGAAACACACATTCTTCTGCTGGATTCTGGTGGGCTCATTGCCGGCACCTTCGGGCAAATCGGCAGCGTGACAAGGCTGTGTGGGACAGGATATTGAGTGGCGTGTTCTGATGCCGGACCAGAACGAGTTCGAATAATTATCATATCTCGGGAACTGCCGCTCACCAGTGCGCTTCTCGTCTAGCATTGGTCCTCCACCGGACATACACCACGATAAGTTAGGAACGGGCCGTAGCGATTCAAAAAGCAGAACAAGCATCACGCTAAATTATACTACCCAAGAAAAGATCAGCTTGAAACAGTGGGTCTTCAAGTCTCAACAAACGCAGTCTATCCCCTCTTGAAAGATCATTCTTCAACGTTCCATCACTTCCCTAACTAGTGTTAGCTGTCAGGGAGCTGTAAAAACAAAGTTGTGTGCAGATCTCGCTGTCCTATCGGTACGGAGAAGTATGAAGGGGCTGAGATGGCGTGGCCAAATCAGCCTAGAAACCGTCCTGGTTGGACCACGAGCCCAGTTCGTAAGGTCCACAATGTGTAAATGGGGTAATTGCATTAGCTACAGCCTTAATAACTCCTTCAAACATTATTATCAGGCAACCTGCTTAGAAGAGGTTTGTCGCCTCTAAAATACGGAAGTGAACACAGCCCGCAGGTTGCAGCTTCGTACCGTACTAAGCTTACAATTCCGATCAGTGACCAGCGCCAAATCTTAGCTACTGTGTAGACCATCAGCTGGGTGTTTCCCAGATCTCGAATGGCAGAACATGTATTCGTACCGAAGCTTTCATTTCCGGGTATCTCCAAGGAGCCATTTCTATTATTCTAGAAGTCTGTTCCTAATATGCATCTTCAGTACGTTTCAGAGCAGCCTGTTCTGGAGGCCAATTAAGGTAGATTTTCCACACGTGTGTAGGCAGTAGCGGAAGCGAATTGGATCTTCTGTATGGAATGTTTAAGTTATAGGGATGGCCAGACATAGATACTGTTGATATGTTACATATCTTCGTTGAGGGGGACGGGAGCTAGCTGACCTCCTGGATGCGCTGATCAGAAGGGAGTGAAGGTGCGTTTGGTAATAGATTTTCGGATAGATGGAGGTACAGTGCTTGTACCGTATGAATACCACAACTTCAGAGCAGCCCGCACAGACCGGCTGGCATGGATGCCATGTGTTTTCTACGTGGTTCAGCCACATCCCAATACAAAGCTCAATGCGTCTCGACATGACCCATGGGACCGTGCGCCTTTGTCGCTCTGTGAATACATAGTTGGAAGCGGTGGTGTAAAGTGGTGAGGAGCACTGTGCTTTGACGGAGATGTGGCTGGATAATAAGGAGTCCACGGTGTTCTGCTCAGTAGGGTGGCATTTTATTCCGAGGCATGCTAAATGATGGGCCGCTTTTGGGCTTTCGTTGATGTGGATGAAAAGTTGCCCCACCAATGCAGTATATCACGGAGTCGTCTACGAAGTACTTGGCTGTAGCCACGTCCCGTCCCGTCGTTCCGGACCGGCATCCGCTGACCGGGACCGAGCCCCGGACAACGGTTTCATCAAGATACAGATCGATCTGCCAAGACGAATGAGATACTGGTACTACCCACTTCGTAGGGAGATGTCTCTCTGGAGGTCGTCGCTCTGCGAAGTGTTAGTGCAATCAAATCTTTGCGTCAGCCACTGATTACTCTTAGCGCCAGGTAGGGATGGATTATCTATCTCCTGCGCACCTTTCTACTGTCCGGGGTGCTTTACGGGAACGAGAGCTGCTGGTGGGGATACTCTTTAGCCCAGCTGAACCGAGCCTTGTTTTTTCAAAGCTTTTCTTGACTGCCATTAAGAGAAGATAAATTCAAGCTTGTGCAGTGCCTGCTTCGAATATATGGTATGGTACCTCCATCTTTCCGAAAAGAAGCGGACGATTTAGTACGGAAAGCCCCTTTACAAGCTCGACCCCTAAAAGAAAAGTCACGGGCGAGGCATGATCCTGTGGCTTTTCTACATTTTACTTTTCCTCATGTCAAAGGTGCTTTCTGCGCCCGTCCATTTTTCGGACAGACGGAGGTAGTTACGTCTTGAATCTTCGTTGGCGGAGACTGGAAGTTTCTATGCAGGTGCCTGTACGGCAAAGTATCGCGCTTCCGAATAGAGGCAATCGGAAATACCCAAACTGGAGTACAGATAAGTACAAACCACTTCAGCAGCACTGCCGCTGCGGCAGTCCCAGGTTGGCTCGGCTCTTCAAGATCTGGCTCAGGTACATCTCCCTACTGTACCTATATATATACACCTTGAACTGATCCAGTAGGGCGGTGGGTGTCAATTCATAGTTGCTTCGACATATGATACATGCACTGACTGTATGTAGCACAAGCAGAACAACACCGCAGCGTCTTTCCGGTTGTCATATTTAATAGAGCACATCCCTTCGTTGATGGGAGTCCGAGAAGGTCTGCCAAAATTCCTCGAGAGTGGACGGAGTATTTCGGCTATCAGTACTGTGCCTCCTGGTTCGCATTGTGATTCTCCTGCGGCCACGCCTCTCCGCAGATGATACGCATCCATGTACCGAAAATTAATCTCCACCGACTCTTTGTACAACTTCAATACTGTCAGATACTGCAGAAATGCTGGACCGCAAAGAGGTCGCCTCGTAATATGTGGGGTGGGCTACAGTATCTTGAAAAGCGTTCTACGCTGACGCATTGAGGAGACGATCTCAAAAGTGGACCCTTGCGGCATTGATACTGAAGATACCATGCCGTATTGAGTAGGTACTGTGCAGGTACTCCTAAGGTACCCGCAAGGCACGGCAGATGATCCCGCTCCCCACTCCCCCGTTCCTTCAACAGATGGCAACACCATTAACTGAACTGAACTGTACAGCGAGCAAACGATCTTGAATGCGTGCAGAGCCTGTTTGTCTGCAAAGCCCTGGTATCGCATATCGTAACCCCTACACCTTGAAGCCTCCTTGCAAACTTGAAGTTGCTTAACTGTAACGGACGGGTTGTGCGTGTTGCTGGCAGCTGTCGGCCTAGCGGCTCATGCACATCCGACTGCTGCCCCATGATCTTCGCCGCTTTGCCTCCTGCGAGCCGTCCTGGTCAGCACATTCGAATCCAGAAACTCTATAGGGCCTCGAGGTCCGACATTCTCCACCAGCACGGATCACGGAGATCAACTTATTACCTCTCAGCCTCGTTATTTTGTCTTCCATCATGTCCATCAAGTACGTCCATCATCCGTTGAGGTCATTGTCATCACTCCCCCTCCCCCCCCCCCCCTC
>JAOYMO020065707.1:0-40495 GCA_025802455.2 Iodosphaeria phyllophila
GGGGGGGATACAGGGAAGAGGAAGAGGGGAATCCGTGCCGTTGGCCGCGAGGCATGGCGAGGAGATGAGGAGGCAAAGAGCAAAGACCGGAAAGAATGCGAGAAAGATGCTGAAACTGCTTTCTCTATCTTAGCGCCGTGACTCTTGATTATGCTCTGGGTGGCCGGGATGCTGGGAAGAATTATGATCGTACTGCGGCGATGATCGCGACTGAAGCTTTCGAGAGGCGCCTACGTCCTGGTTACTGGGTCATCGTCACTGTTTCTGGACTGGAGAGAGAATCGACGATGGAGATCAATCACATGAGGCTGGGTAGTTGAGATGATGTCTCAATTACTATTAAGTAGGCTTGTGGCTATTGGGTCATTGGGACGCTTTGCACCAGTGATGGAACTTGCAGTACGTACATTCGGATCAGCGACTCACCCTACCTTCCCCCTTGCAAGCAACCCCCCGTTCTCCACAATTCCTAGTCCTGCGGACAGTCGCTGACAAAGAATGTCGCCTAAGAATGACTGGAAGTGCTCGTCTAGAAACCCACCCAAAAGCAAAGCACACCAAATCAAACCGGCTAAGCTTTTTCCCCTTCGGCCAACCCCGCCACCCCGCCTTGCCCCGATGTATTGCCCTCCTGCGCATCATGTCCGTCCCTCGATCGCGACCCAGACCCCGATTTAGACTTGGACTCGCTCGCCGACGAATCTCCCGGTCTCGTCCTGGCTCTCGATCTGGACGGAGAGCGAGAAGAACTTCTAGGCCGAGGCTGGGACGGCGACTGGGACCGAGAGCAGGGTTTCTCGGCACTTTCAAGCTGAGCAGCTTCAGAGGTAGAAGTAGAAGAAATAGCCGCCATCGGTTCCTTGTGCCGATAGACGCGAATCTTCCCGTCCTGGCCGCAGCTCACCATGGTATGGCCCTGGACATGGACGCCGAAGACGACGCCGTCGTGGGCTGTCTCGATGCGCTGCAGGACTTCCTTGGTGGAGACGTCCCAGAGGATGACGGAGCCGTCCTCGGAGGGGGCGGCAATGAAAGGTTTTTCCTCAGCTGAGTTTTGGTGATCGGTTTGACTAGCCGAAGGTCTCTTGATGAGGCCGAAACAGCCGCCAATGCTGAAGGAGGTGTTGGTGTGGCCCTGGTAGGTCTTGAGGACGCGGCCGCTAACGTAGTCCCAGAGGCGCACGCAGGAGTCGAGGCTGAAGGCGAGGACAAAGCGGCCATTGGGGGAGAAGCAGACGGAGGTGACGGGCGGGTTGTCCTCGTGGACCATGGTGCGGAGGCACTGGCCGGTAGAGGTGTCCCAGATGCGGGTCAAGCCGTCGGTGCTGCAACTGACGACCAGGGTGCCGTCGCTGCACAGGTCGATGCCACTCACGGGGTCGCTGTGGGCTGGGAGACTGCGCATCAGGCGGCCTGCTCGCACGTCCCACAGGAAGACGGCCTCGTCGTAGCTGCCGCTAGCCAATATGTTGCCCTTGGGCGAGAAGGCAAGGCAGTAGACGTAGTTGTGGTGGCCCATCAACGGTTTATCCTGGGCGGGTCGGCCGGTGACACGATCCCAGAGTCGGATGGCCTTGTCGTCGGATCCCGTGGCGATGGTCTGAGAGTCGGGGGCCCAGGCAACGGCGGAGATGCCAGCCATGTGGCCCACTAGAGTGTCCACGTGCCGGCCCGTACTGGTCTCCCAGAGCTTGAGAGTGCCGTCGGCGGATCCAGAAGCTATCCATCGGCCATCGGGCGATATGCGTACTTGGGATATGGGTTTTGTGTGTCCTCCGAGCACGAGTCGCGCTTTGAAGTTGGGTCGAAACGGTGGCTCTTCCGCCTCTTTTTCTTCTTCTTGACCGTCCTGGTCTGCTATGGTGGGTAATGGTGGTTGCTGAGATGTTGGGTCATGGTTTTGTGATCGGATAGAGTGAGAAGATCTTGATCTTGATCTTGATCTAGACTGAGATTGTGATTGTGATGGTGACCGCGATCTCGATCTCGATCTTGATTGGAGTCTTGATCTGGACCGCGAACTAGACTGAGATCCTCGTGATCTAGACGTAGATGCCGAACGAGACTGACCGCGATCCATGGGGGTATTTCGCGCGCTATAATATTCTTCTTCTTCTTCTTCTTCTTCTTCTTCTTCTTCTTCTTCTTCTTCTTCTTCTTCTTCTTTCACTTCCTGTCCCTCTTTCTCCAATCCACCATTACCAGAACCAGCATCTCCTCCTCCTCCTCCTCCTCCTGCTGCTGCTACTACTACTACGTCCACCCCACCAGCCGATGGTGTCGACCTCCTCCTATCCGTAGCAGCCATCGCCGCCCGTCCACGAATCGACATGCGCACGTCGTGCTTTTCCCTTTCCTTTTCCTTATCCATATCCCCGCCCTCATTCCCCGCCCCCGAAACCCCATGCCTCGGTCTCGGCGACGAAGACGACAACGAACCCGAGACAGAGATCCCCCCGTTCCCAACCCGGCGTCGCTTCGTCGCCGGCGCAAGCCCAGGCGCGCCGCCGTCCGTCGAGTCCGGGTTGGACATGAGCCGTCACCGCCGCTTCTTCGCCACCGATCTGACCACCTGGTGATGGCTTGCAGGAGGAGGAGGAGGAGGAGGAGGGGGAGGCTACAGCGGAGGCATCGAGAGGTGGTACTATGGATGCGAATTCGGGTACTTTTCTTTGCAACTTCTTCTTCTCCCGATAAGAATTCACGCTCAACACGTGTGTGTGCAAGTACTGTAATCGTTCAAAGCACCCTTTTCTTTTTTTTTTTTGTCGCGACTGGATTCCTGCAGGGTCCGTCAGTGAATTGCGCTATTGCAGTAACATCAGTGAGTGCATGTGGGAATTCTCGATTGGCAGGCGCGCAGAGCATGTCATCATTGCGCGCGCCAGGGTTTAGTGGGTTCGGTCGCAGCCTTGCCTTGCCGAGGTAAATACTTCGTACATACAGTATTTACACAGTCCAAAGCTCCCGTTGAGGACCCTTGAACAGGGATGCACGGTCATCAATACAGTATTGGGCTCAATACTCCATACCAGTATCAGAAATCGGAAGAACTCCCAGGGTTTCGAGCTCAACCAGATATCTTGCCTGATGCCTAGGTAGATACTGTACCTAGTCAAGAATGAAAAATCTTTATTCATACCAGCTAACCATACCGGAATAGGGATATGGCATGATACTAGGTAATACCGAGTAACACTACTCCCACTCTGCTTGAGCACTACAGTATCTCCTCCTCAGCGTCAACAAGCCAGCCCAGTTGTTCTCCTCCTTCCCTTTCTCTTCTCCATATTTCCTCTCCTGTTTCCCCTGCTTCCAAAACGCGTCTCCCCTTTCACCGGGAGTACCTATGGTACCGGTATATATCCTACTCTTTTTCTTTTTTTTTGTCATCTTTTCCATTTCTATTCTCATCCCCATCTCTCAAACCACACCCCCCCTCCCAAACATGGCCCGATAAACCGCCAGTTCCGGCTTCGCCATCTCCAGCCCTCCCTTCAAATCCATCTCCCCACCAACCCCACCTTTCTTCCCCCCATATCCTCCTCCCCCTCCCCCTCCCCCTCCCTCCATCATTTCCAGTCCTAAGCCCACCAGACCCACCCCTCCCCTCATGCGCCTCCACGTATATCCTAGAAACGCGCTCTGCTTGCGCACCTCCATGACCGTGCCCCTCGTCTCGCCATCCCTCAGCAGCCGGTCTCGCGCCCTCTTCTTCTCGCGCTGGCCGAACGTCCGCACGAACTCCTTCATACGCTCCGCCTCGTGCGTCGAGTACGCAGCGGCCTCAACTTCTCGGTCCAGCTGCCTGAGGCGAGCCGAGTCGAATGCTGTGCCGATGCAGTTTTGGAGGAGCGCGTGCAAGGAGCGGCGGAAGGTCAAGAGCGCCGCTTGGAGATGTGCGCCCTTGACATCGTCGAGGATGGCTTGGTTAAGCTGCTGGCGCTGACGGACTGAGGAAGAAGGACTCTCTTTCTGCTGATTGATGGATAGAAGAGTCGTGAACGTCGGGGTGGCCCCGGATGGGCTAGTAACTGTCGTATGAAGAGACCTTGTCATCTCCGTCCCTATACTCGGAGGGGCTGGAGGCGGCGAACGTTGTGGCATAGGCATCGTCGCGGAGCTGGCGTGGTCAAAGTGAGAATCATGCGGTGCTTGCTGCTCGGCTTGCGCATGAAAGCTGGTTCCCGCCATGATCACGTCCCCGTCCGCATCTACAGGTACTGCCGGTACTGTCGGTACTGTCGGTACACCACCAGGTCCGGCGTCCTCCACCACCAGCGGCATCGGCATCTCCGCATCGTCCTCGCTCGCTTCCGGCATACTCTCGCTCCAGTCTGATATGGGGTCATCATCCTCAAAATAGTGGGTATCCTCGGGACTCGAGATCTGGGGGACAAAAGGAGGTCGGATCTCATGTAGTCGATCCCACGGAATATCACGGAACCATTTATGGGCCTTGATCTCCTCCGCATCGTGGGCATAGACGAATCGACCAGCCCAATCACGATTCCCTTTCTCGTTATTGCAACTCCTAACACTGCTACTATGACTCAGCAGAGCCGAACTCTGGGTTGAAGGCTGGTGGTTGTTTCCCTCTACACAGCGAGAGCACGGCTTGTAGCTCTGGTGATAGTGGCAGAGATGGTTACGGATATGGTTGTAGGCGAGATCATGGATTACTGGGTGGCGACGTCCATGGCCCTTTCCGCTTGCTCTGGATTGATATTGAAGGCGGTCTTTGACCTGGTAGCGCCGCGAACAAAGCCGTGTCTCCTTCTCTCGAATAAGCTGCGTCATGAGATCCATG
Source organism: Iodosphaeria phyllophila (assembly GCA_025802455.2). Lineage (NCBI taxonomy): Eukaryota > Fungi > Ascomycota > Sordariomycetes > Amphisphaeriales > Iodosphaeriaceae > Iodosphaeria > Iodosphaeria phyllophila. Next base: position 4,811 of record JAOYMO020065707.1, read on the forward strand.
CAACGCCGTGAAACGCCAGGTCGTGCCGGGAAGGAAAACGTGGTCTCGTGGTTTATGATGTTTCGCTTAGTCTCTTGGCGACCTCCCTCTTCCGAAATAAATGGCGTGTGCCCATACAGGCATTCGTACAGAATAACGCCCAGACTCCACCAGTCGCAACGCGCATCGTACTCACCCTTACGGATCACCTCGGGCGCCATGTACTGGCTTGTTCCCACCACGCTGCGTGCCGCCGTGCGGTTGCCTTTCCGATTGCGCCATTGAAGAAGGGGCTCGGTGACAGTGGTTTCCTCTCTGGCGGGTAACGGCGAGTCTTGGCTAGTACGACTTTGGCGGGTGCTGCTGTATCCGTCTCTACCGAGGAGGGAAGCAGACCTGAAAGTCTCATGCCCCTCACCATCACCGCCCGGTGCCTTGGGTACTTCATGTCGTCGTATGGCCTCTGCGACGCCCTGCGCCTACCGGAGCGAGCCCTGGAAGCCATCCCTTCGATCTTGCGCGTCACCACAGATAGTCAGGCCCAGCTTTTGCACCAGACTGTAACGCTGTGCTTGGTAGTAATGCGTATCATGGCTCCAGTGACCGTCGAATGCCAACCCAAAATCCGAGATTTTCAAGTGACCAGATGCCGACACCAGGAAGTTGTCGGGCTTGATGTCTCGGTGGATACATTGCAGCGAGTGCGCCTCTTCGATGCATAGGATCATCTCAGCAATGAAGAATTTGGCTACCGGCTCGCTGAGGATATTCTCCCGGATCAGCAATCCCAGGAAATCTCCACCTGGCATGTACTCCATAACGAGGTAAAGATTGGCTGTATCTTGGAAGCTGGCGATCAAGGGGACGATCCTAAAGTTGGCTATTAGCACACACCACAAATACAAGTCATGAACAATGAGAAGAGAAAGCCAACACCCACCATCTCGAACCCTCTGAAGAAACCAAGAAATCCCTCTCTGCTCTCAAATGGCCTTCTTGGCAAGTTCTTAGCATGGCAGATTTCCGTATCACTTTCATGGCGTAGACCGGCTCATGCCGTCTCGGTCGCTGCAATTCAGCCACCGGGTGATCATGCTGGATAACTTGTGCTTGGGCCCCCATCTGGTGGTCTAATGGCCTCTCCCGCACAAGTCTCACTACTCCGAAGCTCCCCTTTCCCAAGATCTTCAGCACTTCATAATCATCAGCACGTTTGTTTTGCCGTCCCTGCAGAGCACTTAAGCCTTTCGACTTGAGCACACGTGTCTCGCGCAGGTGGTCCGTTTCCTGCTTTCGAAAACACTGGCGCCATCCCTCCTTTTCCGCAGGGCTTAGCTGGCTGCTGTTGTATAGCTCCGCCTCCAGATACTGGCAACGCAAAGCGCGGGCGCTAGGCTTGGAAAATATCTCATTGAAATGTGTTTCGAGGTAGATCTTGGCCGCTGCCGTCTTCTCCACCGTCAAAACAGTAGGTTTCGAGAGATTACTGATTGTACTGAAGCTAGTACCAGGGCCCGAGTCTGCCTCTTCGACGGGGTTCCTCAGCGTTGACTCCACCAGACTTGAGTTGGTTTTTTCTGAACCACTTGTCTTGTATCGGACCGTGCTAGTGGACCGCTGCTTCTTCGTGCTCAAAGCCCGGACGATGTTGTTATATTGGCTGAACAACGACTGAGAGGAGGAGACTTTGGTAACCCGAGAAGACATCTGCAATCTACTAATCTCCTTATTCTGGCCTGGAAAATTGGCACGTGACTTTTCATGATCTTTACGGCTCCAAGTCCACGTATGATGGCGCTCCTTAGTACTGGCACGGACCTCTGAAACCAATGGTGGCTGACTCCGTGTCCGTGTGTTGATACCGTTCCCGCGCCCTTCGAGAGCGGAGGTAAGGGAAGCAGGGGAGGATACGGGCAACGATGAAGGCCCTACGTTCTCTTCCTTTTCGGTGGAGCGCGCCGATGGTCGACGTTTTGACTTACCGGTGTGGCGGCGGACAATCGTCACAGACGAGCTGAATTGGTTCTTCAAAGACATAACGGAGAATTTACCAAAGAGCTGCCGTGAATGCTTCGAATGGCGCTCGCCCGCTCGTTTTTTCTTCTTCGCCTTGGTCCGGCTAGCGGGCCGAGGTGAGAGAGACCGCTGACTGCCGTCCTGGGGGTCCTCCCTGATGGATTGATTCGATACTAAAAGCACAATCCCAGTCAATTTCATCAATTCATCCACGGGACAGGGGGGTGGCATTAAAGGCTTGGGAACGTACCACTGTTGGTCAAACTCCGGAGGGCCGACGCGATCTTCGAGCTCTGCCGCCGGAGTTTGCGCGGAGGCTCTCCATCCTCGAGAGACTGCCTCTCTCTTCTATCCGGAACAGGATTTGCCGACGATGTCAAGGAAAGAACTGACAGCGAACCTTCTTGGATCGATGGTAATCCATCCTGTTCGGCACCTCGTCGTTTCATTCTCCCTTTGACTAGTGATACCTCAGCGCAGCCAGTTACAAGCACGCTTAGAGACGGGCCAGTGGCAGCTTGTAAGTCAAGTCAAGAATAGAGGGGGGAGAAGTTTCCACGGCGAAGAACGATAGTCTCGCAAGCACTATGTTACGGACTATTATTGGAGCGGAATAACGTATTGGGACAAAAGACTGCGTAAAGAATTAAATGCTGGCCTGAATAGTATTATGTTCCGCCCCTATTGAAATACAGCCCGTTGGCGGATTCGTTGGCTGGATGTTATGAATCCATCAATGGTTCATAATAGCGAAGCGGACTGGTTATTGTGAGGTGCGGAGTACGTAATGGTCTAGACTGGGCTAGATGTGATCAGTTCAGTTGCCATCCCCGCCTGCCACGGTGATTTCACATTCGTCACCTCCTCGGGCTAGCCGAGTCGAAATGAAGGACAACCGCACATTGACCAGTCGAGCTTTCTCAAGAGGTTAATCTCCTGACTGTGTGTCCAGTCTTGTGTGTTTTGAGGATGGATAGTCGTGGTTACTTTAAGTCAGGTAGTATCAAACCTTACTTCTCATGCAGCTAGAACCGGACTGCTCCTGCCCGCACTAGCCCCATCCGGGCTGAATGTGAATCACTCAATGAGGCAGAGCGAACAAGAAAGACAGGGAACTGGAAGTGCGCTGGAAGTAGCTATATTTACCAAGTTTATAGACTGTATCTAGGCTACAGCACCAGCACTCGCCATCCTTACACTAGCCACTGTCTCCCTCAACCCGCGAAGCAACATGAACAGATGGGCTCGTGGCAATTTCTCCGGTTGGATTCCACCACATAAACAAGGAAATAAAACTTCAGTTTTTCAAACGCCACCCATGCAATGCCGACCTCGTCATCCCTCGCGACAGATCTGCTTCCCACGTCTGGGGAAGACGCCGCGGATCCTCGCAGACTCGCAAAGGTCGGAGACCTTCAAGCACACGGAGCAGAAACGGGGAAAGAAACACAAAAAATGCCACCACCGCCACATTAGTATCGTTCAAACATCCTCCGAGCCCGGATAACAAAAGAAAATGGTTGGTAACGTGGAATGCAACTACTTGATCTCCAGCAGCTTGACGTCAAACACCAGGGTCGAATTGCCGGGAATGCCAGGCAAGCTCTTGGTTCCGTAGGCCATGGGAGCGGGGATGGTAAGTCGACGTTCTCCGCCCACCTGCATTCCCTGAACACCGATATCCCATCCCTTGATGACCTCGCCAGAGCCAGCAGTAAAGCTGAAAGGCTTTCCCTTCTTATTTGCTACGATCGGGGTCAGTAAGATCCATAACTCTAGTAAAGACTGGCCAACTTACAATCAAAGACTTTGCCATCTGGGAGCTTGCCAATATATCGGACACCAACCTTGTTCCCTTTCTTGACCTGGCGGCCAGTACCAATTTTGCGGTCGTCGACGGTGACACCGTTGACAACCTTGACGCCTGGCTTACAAGCAGTATCCTTTTTCCCATTGACCCCGTTGATGGTTCCGTTGGTGGCACCGTTAGTAGTCTGGTTCTTGCCGGCGGCGGAACCGGTAGGGCCCTGTTCGAGGTTTTTCGCAAACTGCACCTTCTTGGCATCCTTGGGGGATTCCTTGACTGTTTCAGCCGGCTTCTCTTCGCTAGAAGTAGGCTTGTTCTCTACGGGTTCACCCTTGTTGTTTTTTAGCTTCTTCTTTTGCTTCTTGCTCAGCTTGGGGGTTTCTTCATCAGCTTCGGCCATCATTTCGTCAAGAGTTTCAGCGGCATCAGCAGCTGGGCGCTTGTTCTTGCCTTTCTGAGGCTGAGTCGAAACCAGTTGGGGGGCTTCTTCCTCTTCGTCCGAACCAATTTCTTTAATGCGAGGGTTTTGGATGCCATCGAGCTCATCCTCTTCAGAATCAGATACTTGGCCGTATATATCCTCAAGAGCTTGAGGGAAGTAGTCCTCGTCATCCTCATCGTCCTCAGATTCGGCCATCGCCTGAGGATCGATGAGATAGTTTCCGGTTAGGTGAATTGGGTGGGTTCCACTGGCCACGAAAAAGACCTTTTCGCCAGGATTGACTATGATATCGAGAGTCTGTTGGTAGTTCTTGACGAAGAAAAAGAAAGAGAAGAAAAAGAAGAAAAATGTCAGCGGAGTTGTCCCTTCATCCATCTGATCAATCAAAAGTCAACGTGATACTGTTCGGAGGGACTCACCCGCTCTGTGTCAAGAGTACAGACGACAAAGTCTTCCATTTCATTGGGATCCGCATCGCTGTCATCCGAATCATCATCATCATTATCACTGGAGCTGGCGGGCGCCTTGCCCTTGGGTTTCTTGATCAATTCCTTAAGCTCATCCAGGTCGACATCGCCTTCCTCCGCATCCGCAATGCCTTCCATCATAGCTTTGAGTGCCGCAGCCTCTCTGGCCTTCTTCCGTTTGGCCGGATCGCTGGGGCCGCCATTGACCTCCTCGTCATCATCGGAATTATCAGAGTCTTCATCAGACCCGTCATCCATGTCGCCGCCCAGAATAAAGGCGTCGTCCATTTCATTCGAACCTCGCAAGATGCGAAGAGTCGATCGATGTATGGGTGGAATGTTCCCCTCCTCGTCAGCCTGCGGTGGCTCTGAGGGATCAAGCGCTGCCATAGAAATCCGATACTTGAACATGAATGAACTCGGTCAGTTACGTTCTCATTAATCGTCAGAAGAAGAAAAAACTTACAGCAAGAGCAGGCTCGTCTGGACTCAGGTCCGCAAGACCAGTGCCTGGAACAAGGATGCCTCCCACTGGGACCTCAAGTCCGTAGACCTTGTAGGGTTTGTAGTCGCCCATTGTGTTGAAGGCTCTGGGCGCAAAGTAATCTCAGCGAATGCGATTGCGATGAGAATTTCTAATGGTGGATGATGTCTCGCAAAAGAAAGAAGGTTGCGCTGAAATGTCGTGAGCAGCACAAAACCGTTGGAGGTGAAAAACCTAAGACGATAATTTCACGTCGCCGCGTCTGAAATCGTCGAGAGCGCACGAGAGAAAGAAATGCCTACGTCGCTTAAGCAGAGCCTTGCAGCAAGCCTGAAGCAGGAAGGTTCGAAGATAGCAGCAGTGGAAGAAAAAGATGGGGACGCTGCTGCAAGAAAAATGGGGGAGCTTCGTTGCGAGGACCGAAAAAAATTTGGAAGCTTTTTGTGAGCGACCCAAGCTCGGCGGGACGTTGGAAACTTTCCCGCCCTATGATTGGATGCTACCCTGCCAAAGCCCCACTAGCTTTTGCCAAGCTGCTGCTCAACCTCGGGGTCCGATAAGCGATAAGCCATAACCTAGCCTTTTCCCGTTTCATTCCCATCCAATTGTTTTTTGCACGAATACCGGCAGTAACACACCGCCTTCCATTTTTCGATTTCTATAAATCCAACGTGCAAGTCCTAACATTTGAACTACCTAACCCGCTTCCAGAAACAATGGACCACATCACTCGAGTACAGAGGTCGATTTTATCGGTCACAATTGGTCGGATACCCCGCGAATTAACTCTTTCGTCACATAGCACAATTTCTCATCAACAGAATTGCTAGTGATCGTGATGGAGATTATACCGTGACTAACACATCCTCCAGTGAAGTTACCTCCTACTACCACTTCCTAAATCCTAGTGACCATCCATTCGATCTCCCAAAATTTGCAAACACCCCCCATATGTAACCCCTAGTGACTTATAACCAGCCCGTGGAGTAGCTATTAAGCTCATCTAGGCATGAAGGTTTTTCTCGCCCATATCTGCAGTTTAAAGTCAGCAGCGATTTCAATCGAACATGCATGGATACCGGCTTCATTCCTTTGAATGAATCGCAAGCTGACCTTTGGGATAATACTGGCCTCGATCTCCAACTTCCACGATGTTGAGCGCAAGCTCAACGATGGGTCGAGGGAAGTGCTTCGATTGACGAGCGTAGGCGGCGACCAAGTCGTTCCCGTTCGTTACACCACCTATAAAAGAGTAAGTTTACAGATATGATTTTGTCAAGACTCAAGCATCAATAGAAGTGAACGGAGGACTATTAATTGACCATCAACAAGATCTCATGATACTTACCACTGGACCAAAAGTTTCCGTCCTGCACCCATCGCAGCTCGGACCCCTTCTGGATAATATGGTCTCCAAAACGCTCTTTCAGCATTTCCTGCATGTCCTTAGGCCCACAGACAGTCTTCTTTCCCTGCAGCAAACCAGCTTGACCGCAGACGAAGATTCCAGTACAGATGCTCAGTATATCTACATCGTCCCGCTTCGCCTGCGCAGCGAGCCAGTCCAGAGCTTCCTTCTCGATGACGGAGTTTGGGTCCGGCCCGGGAATCATGACAATGTCGAGCTTTCCTGGCCCTACGGCCGGATCGGCGTAATGATCGGTCGCAACGATAGTTTGGTTTGACGTCAGTTGGATGTGGCCACCCGCGGTGACCATTCCAATATAGTGAATTTCGATATTGGGGGTCGTAGCGATGAGCGAGGCGGGGACAACGCCAGGAGATAGCATGGTGGTGACTTCCGAGATGTATTCGTGCGACATGGTGCCAAAGACGTCGATCGCTGCGAGATCGAGCAGTTGGCATTTGTTTGGAATGAAACATCCAATGCGGACGGTGCGAGTGTCAGCCATTTTTGGGAATGAAATTTCGAGCGCTGGGCTAGATTACGGGATCGTGATATGATGGTGTCTTCCGGTTCAGTATGCAGCGAAGCTGACGATTGATGAAAAGATAGAGAAACAGGAGTGTATTCCGAACAGAAATTCTCACACATGGCGTGGGTCATTCCCTAAATATATACACATCGTTCAACCCAACCACTATTAAAATTCTCATCCTTAAAATCCGATGGTTTTCTCTCTGCTTGAAAACGCCGGCCAGCATCGGAGAAAGTGCGCGCTCGCTGGAAATCATGTAAGATGATTGGCTGGCTACCAATCAGCAAGCCTCACTCAGCAGCTTCAGGCTGACTTCCCGTGCTGACATGATCGCGCGGCACAACTTCCGACATGCCACGGAGATAAATGGTATCCCGTGGCGCTGGGCTAACTAAATCTTAAAACGCTGGCCGGAATCTAGTCTGGTCTACGAATGATCCTCATGCTCTTTGAAAGAATGTATGGAGGATTACTGCGGAGCTCGTGGCTTTGCCCATCCAGTGGCAAGCGTACTAGCAATCTCAGCCATTCTCGTGCGCAGACAATTCCGAGTCTCATCGGCGAGAAGCCTTCACTATCAGGTATCGTCACAACGCACCATTACCCAAACAGGAGAAACCGGACCTCATGGATGAACCGGCTGCAGCTTGGGAACTTTCTCGGTTCCGCAAGTGGCAGCCTATGAACGAGCGTATTCATGACGTGACCTATCGGAACTCAGCTCCTCCCTTGCCTCCCTTTCATACCAAGCAAGAAGACATCTATCGCGGTTTCCAGTGATTGGAGATGAGTCAAATTGAGCAGATATGAGTTGGCAGTCTCCTCAAGACTGAAATGACTATGGATCTCACCGCAAGAAGACTCCGTGCTAGCGGCTAGACATGTGTAGCCCGACTGGCCGGTGAAAGAGCTTCAGAGGAAGTAATTGCTAACGAGTAGATATACTTTTGGTAATGCCTGCAATTTTGTATCCTCGATAGTCTCAATTGTCTGTATTTGTCTGGTTTGTAGCAGCGTCCGGGGCTGTAGGCGCCCGAACGGAGATGCTTTAAATACATGCCCTTGAGACGGTGCACGTAGCACATCCTGGGATCCACACTATATTCCCCTTCCTTGGTCCATGACTACTTCCCCGATCCCTAGATATATCCGCCATTTTTACAGAAAGTCACGATTATGGCGGGCATTGCCAATGTATTCTACCGGTACGTCGAATACTATCAACCGCGCGAGCCAGTGCGGGATCCTTTTCTCAAACCGCAAAACTGCTTAGAGGGTGTGGATTATCATGAGGTCCCCATGAGGACTAACATCCCATCCGTCTTCATATTTTCTTCCATCTTTGCAATCTTTGTGGAATCATCTGCTCACAAATACACAGTTACCAAGGCATTGTAGCTCAGTCTTCAACTCGGGCTAGTTCCACGCTTCTACTCTTTTGTAAACAACTCCAAAAGCAATTACGTCAACCAATCATCATACTTTATCCCACCCTGACCAGCTGCGACCTTTGAAAACCTTGCCCGCACCCCAAAGCACGACGTACTGTTATGGTGACCACCATTTGCAACGCGTAGCCGTGAGTTCTTTCCCCCTGGGCCGCCCTAAACAACCCCAGAGTTCCACATCGGCCACTCCAGATCATCTAAGGTTTGCGGGGCTGCAACCACCAAGGCTTTGTCCTTATCCAACAGAATTTGCTTGAGGCCGTATCACCGTCTGTTCCATTGGATCTAGAGAAATCCGCCTCTCAGTCTTGGTAGTCCGGGACATCTCTCCAGCCGTTTTGCTGTAGCACTTCAGCGCCAAAGAGGGCATTGGTGGACCATCCTAGGTGGACCATAACCTTGCAAATGTATGCCCACGACTTCGCCATCATGGCCAAGCGAAGGCCGATATGATAGGAGCTGGTTCGTGGGGGTGCTGTACAGTGGAACGCCGCTGCTGTAGAAAGCCATCCCACCAAAATCACTTGTGTGATTCCAACTATGGCGTGTACTTCGAAGAACCTGTCCCTGTGAAATTCGAGGCTCGTCCTCGGATTTCTCATGTGTTAACGGGCTCGAGATCGAGGGCATACGATAGGCTCTTACTTGAACTCATAGCCACGAGATAATGATACGGAATTTTGTATCAGCCGAGACAAGATTGAGAATGGAGACGCATTTTCGCGAGCAGTGGTGCTAGAAGTAGCAGTAGATCCGGAAGATGGAGCAAGGCAGGGGACACAAAAAGCTGGGTATGATGCGTCTGTTTGGTATCAACATTGCAGAATAGAAGGAGTCACACAATATTCATAGCTACTATTGCTTGGTAGCATGAGAGACCTGAGAGGAACAGGATTACCAAGTAAGTCACGATGAGGGGATTAAGGCTCCCTGTCCGTGATATCACTCAAATCGAGTGATCTGGCAGCTGTTGACCTAGATCGCATACATTAGTCCAAAGTGCCTTGCAAGTCTGTCAGCGATAACTTAGTAGAAAGAAGAAACCAGAACAAAGATCGCAATGCCCATGTCACAGGCCCTACGTCTCCCTGCCTTGGAGGCTAGACATCAGGAAGCATCTCGACCAATGCCGAGGATGGGGCAGAATCCATGCCCATGGTAACAGTATCACACATCACGTCTCAGCAAGGACACCATAAGCTTCATTTCTCATCGTTTCATTCTCTCCCCTCTTTGTCTTAGGCTACAGTATCTACACAAAATCTTGACACAGGATCAATATCGAACCGATACAACATATCGCTGATGACTGCAAACTGTCCATACGCCGATTCGAAGTTAAACCAGCCTCTGTTGGTCATTCCCTTCGTGACTCTTCTTCACCAACTTCCATTTGCCCTCTCCCTTCCCACCCTTCCCCCCATGCCATCCCATCCCAATCCATTCGACGCAAGCAGCATTTTTCTCGGCTTCCTCGCCCTCGTCGACCGACAAGGCTGCTGCATGAATCCCCCCCTCATTCCTATACAGGTATTAAATATTAACGGGCTAGGATAGATGATGGAGCCTGGGTAGACGCGACGCGGGCACCCGTTCTGCGTGTCACGGGGGGGCTAGCCCTGCCTCCCGACGCATCGAGACATTCCTCGCTCCGAGCCCGTTCTTCTCGATATGGTACAATGAGCTCAATCGTGTCGTGTGGGCCCTGTAATCGGCTTGGCTCCGGTTCGTGTCGGTTTAAAGCAAACGAATGCAAGTGGGACGCATTTCTTTCCGTCCCATCAAGTGCTCCAAGAACGCCGTTAGGCCCAGACAGATTGCCTCCGGCTCTAGAGTGCCTGTGCCGATACCGTGCCATGCATATCAACATCATGTCTTCTATGTACAACAAACGCCTTTTTGAAACCGCTGCCGAGTAGCCCTGTCGAGCAGACCGGGTGTCGTCCAAACATGGTTGCAGAGAAACGAACAAGGTGGGGAATCCGGCCTTCTGCCAGCAGCCGGCCCAGACCATACAAGCGAAAATACAATCCCCTTTTCATGGGTTTGAAAAGAAAAGTTTAAAAAAAAAAAAAAAGTCGTTATGCCAGCGCGTGCGCGTCCACTGTTAATGATTTTGCTCTTTGTCTTGTGACCTTCTTGCTCACTGTGTAGACCAGATCTAGTGTCCAGAAGTGGAATATTTGGGCCTGAGCACTGGGAATGGCGCCATATAGAGGCGCAACCAGAGGCACCATAACGTAATCGATAAAGTTCTTCTTAATGTCGCGATGCGAAAAACACATGCCCTTGGCCAAACCGGCATCGTTCATTTCACGTTCCCGTGCTGTGATGGCCATGCGATGGAATCGTTCATACAAGAAAAGGTAAGCAGCGACTTCCATGAAGCCAAGGGTTCGAAGCACATTGCAAACGGTGAAGATCCAGGCAACACCATGGGGATCGCCGTTTCCTTCGCTGATCCAGGCGTAAAGAGTCGAAGCAATGATGAGGATGGTCATTTGAACGGGCAAGAAATGGGCCTCGAATAGACGATGGGCCAAGATGATGATGCTGACCCAGTTGGGATCCTTGAGCGTGTCGCTGGTAACATCGGAGAATATGCCACTCTCGGGTGTGTGTTCGGGATCGTGAGGAATGTAGCTATTGTTTCCGTTGTTCAAAGTCACGTGCAAAGGACGGAAGGCTCGGGAGGTGTGTTTTCTTTCGTGCCAAAGTTCCTTCATCTGTCTCATGGCGTATCCAGAATCCAGAGCACCCCACATGTGTCGAAGGGCTTGCTTGTACCGAGCACAGACATCATTGTAAACACCTTGCAAGCCTTTACCTCCATCGCCCTTGACGTTACTTTGACTGACGGGACTCATAATGGTTCGAGATGTGAGATTTCCGTGCAGAGCGAAGAAACACTTGAGGTACATGTGCAGATCTTCACCAATGGCCTCAGAATCGCAATCCCATCCACCAACACGATCAACCAGTTGTAGCGGAACCGAATAAACCGAAGTAGGGGGACCAATGGCTGAGGAACGATACAGTCCAGACATTCCCGCAGCACTCCACATGATGTCACCGACCCTGACGATGGCGGGGACGCTGTGAGCGTTGCGATCGAAGATGATTGGCGCAGCATACAATGTAGTGGCGGCAGTTTCTTTGTGGGTCAGGTGCATGCTCGTAAGCTGCGTAAAATAAGTAGCGGACAAATGGCTGTCGGCTATTTTGGAGGTGGAAATTTTGTCAGTACGTGATTGGTTCTAAAATCCACAGGGAAGACCACAAAACTTACCATCAATCCCCGTAATGATCACATTTTTACGTAGCGTTATGGGATATCGCTCACTGAGCTTGCGGGCAGCCCAGGCCAAGTTGCTGCCCTTTCCAGGTGCCTCGCCATCGATGTCAGAAGGATGCAAAGTGAAATCAATAGATCTGAACTTCTTGACAAATTCCTGCATGAGATTCATGGCCTTGAGCTCAACATTATGCTCACGTTGCTCCATGCCGAGAAAGATCTATGGTCATTCTGAGTCAGCAATTGCTACCGCTATGTTCTTTTACATGATTATTCGCCAGACACGGTCATCCCGCCAGTTCGCAAGTTCAAACTCTAATATCCCGCGTGTGTAGCCGAGACAGCGGTCATAGCACCAGCTGCCAATGTCATGCCACGGATGTCATAGTTGGAGCAGACACTCCCACGTCGGCAACGATTTTCAAGTTGCCTTCAGTGGTCATGAATCACCCCAGACAGCTGCTGACGATACCACGATATTATGCAAAATGTAGCAAGGGGGGGAACACTTACGTCATATTGATACATTGCTTGAGGGTGGCACGCCAGAACTTCCAGTGTCTCTCGTAGGGTATCCACCTCTTCTTTGTAGTTCGGAATCACAATCGCGTGCACAACTTCGCTGCCGTCCTGGTCGCCATCGGGGTACAATTCGGCTTCCAGATCCCCAGCTTCACTGCAGGATGTGGAACACGGAATCGACCCGTCGCGAGATGATGTCAATGTTTCGGAACTCGACAGAGACGTTGAAGATCCGCGGCGGCGGTGTGAAAGCTTCAGTTCTCTCAATGATTTGGTGTCGGCCATGCGCTTCAGACTCGTCGTGATTTCAATTACAGACCAACAGGACCGGAGCGGGAAGGCGGCGACAATGATGTGAATTAATAGGGTGTACCAAGCAAATGCTATTATCCATCTCCCGCTACTCTGGGTCGTCGATGTGGATTGGCCTGATTGGGATGACGGTTGTTGTTGTAATTGCGTGAATTGACTATACTGGGACGCTCCTGATTCTGTCGAGATCGACCAATAACTGAGTCCGATAGCGGCTAGCATGGCTAGACCGCCAACGCGACGCGAGCACCAGGCGAAAACAGACATGTCGGGCGTTGAATCAGCTGAACTCAGAGAGACAGGACGGACGCGACGACCGGGACGCAACGGCGAGGGATGGCGACGGCGACACGACCAGATCTCAAAGGCGTCAACTGCTCAGCGGGTCGGGGATGGTGTTACCTGAAGAAAACTGGTCGTGTTGAGGTGATGATGAAAAGGAGTGTGAGGAAGACGAAGTTAAACCAACGTCTCAGAGCGGCAGGTAACAGCCGTAGCAATGCCCTTACTGAAAGGAAAGGAATGCGTTTTGTGATGGCTGTGAGAAAAGCGGAAATCTGGAGTACCGGTAGGTAGTCGCTACGCCAGTCTACCCTGGTGAGACGGAAGGGGAGAGCGACGCACAGCACAAGGACCGTCTGGGGGGATACCTCCTAGCTGCGACTGTCCACTGGCCGTCCAATGCCAGCTAATTTAGGAACCGGTTAACTGCGAGATGAGGTCGAGACGGCCGGCGAGACACGGCTGCTGCTGCACGGCCGCTCAGGGGGTGAAGTGCGAGCCAAACGGGCGTGAACACAGTCAATTCTGCACTGCCAGCTAGGGTTTAAGCAGATTTCATTGGAAGCACTGCGTGACTGATGGCGTGTGCAGAGCTTGAATGAAGATAGTGGGACGGCCCCCAATGAGAAGAAGTCAGTTTGAACTGCAGTCTCGCTCGAGACCTGTGAATAAATGCTGGCACTCTACTGGTACGGTGAGATACAGATGATATGCCATAGCTGCGAGGTACAGGCACTGACTGTACCAGGTTTGTGGTAACATTTAATTAGCACATGAAAAGTGCCGTACTTGAAGATGATGATCAGAGCACTGCAGTGTGCCGGCAACAATCTCGCTCTCGCAGACTCGGTGCTGTCGCTTAAAATTCCTCCATTGAAACGTTCAAAGTCCATGAACGTTGAGGATAATTCTTCATTTTGATCACCAGCATCACTTCTTGACCCGAATAATGTTCACTGGGGCTGTCGGAAGAACCACATGACAGTGATTTGTTCATTTCAAATATTACTTCCCTCCGAACTAGTGACTGGTGATGGGCCTTACTACGCTCTTGTTCGGTTTAGCTATCGTGGCCGCCATAGGATGCATCGAGGCTCATTGAAGGAGAACCACTAGAACTGAATAAGAGTGCCGGCCCCTTAACCCCATGGTTCGGCACCCAAGCCACGGCCTATTGCAGCCAGTTATCGGGTGGTCTCCAGCTTGTGCTGCTTTGACGGAATTCAAAGTTTCCGCGAAATTCGAGCGACTCGATGGCTCACTTTCAGTCGCAGTCGAAAGGCGACCACAATGGCCTTCACTAAGTTGCCATCTTGAAGGCGCGACTGCAATATACGAGCTCGCTGAAAGAGCACCATCCTGGATGTTAGAATATGAAGTTGCCCTACGAATTTTAATTTCACCATCAGATCATCCAATCCAATCCAGTCGGCACCACTCTGCATCAATTTAATCTACCCTTACTCCCTTGGGCCTCCTAACCCTAGGCTAAATGCTTGGCAAACAACCGGGGAGCGATACTAAGGCGCACAGCTTCAACGTGTTTCGATCGTTACCGTACCGGTACTTGTGTAGGTTCATTCATATCTGCCTCACCACGCTCACCAGCTCCTTTACCACACCAGCGTAACAGAGAGGGAGCAACGAAGATATGACGGTATGAGGCTCAAGGATATCCCAGAGACGAATTAGGATGTGGTATGTCTACTGTAGTGAAGGGCCAAAAGGCAGGTACGGCACAGGTTGCAAAGCGGGATTTGGGATTTCGGATTTGCATATTTCGGGGAAGAGGGAGATTGGACATGGGGCGCAGGTGATGCTCAAAATTCGAATGCTGTACGAAGTACCACGGAGATTTCCCGTCCCATGCTATGTACTGTACAGCAAGATTGGAATTGGATTCACAGCCCGTCGTCGTCGCATTCGCTTTACCACCAAAACAATCTGGTCCACAGTACGGTGCAATTATGCTAGAACATGGCCATTTCAGACCCTTTTTTCCAACACTAAAGGGTCCACCACAACACGTTTTAATCGAGAAAGTAGCACGGCGATCGCTTGTTAAGAGCAGTAGGAACCGATTTCCATGCTCTTTTTTTAATTTTGAGTTGTGGTGGCAGAGGAGAAAGGGTTGCAAGTTGAGAAAGTTTGTATGGTCAGGGCCCAAAGATGTCACAGTTCCAAGGGTGTACAAGCCCCAGGGCGTGGTGTGCACTGACTCGATGGCGCTCCGCACCCCACACAGATCCGCTTTCTATAAACTTATGTACCCTTCTCTAACTACAATACTATCTACTGAACCCAACAATGTGACTGATACACCGTGCCTTCACACTACAGACCCAACAGAAAGCCCATCTCTGTATGCTTTCATGAAAATTAGTGATATTTGGTAGTTATGCCACTATTTTTGCGCTGCTCATATTCAATCAAGCTCCCCTCTTGCGCAAAAAATATTGGCATCCTGCCATTGAGCTGCTGCTGTCGCACCAAATGAAGCAGTAAACCTAGAAAACCCTATGCTTACTGGCCACTACACAGTATACCCAATTTGGTATGCGAACCGTAACTATGGTGGCGATCTGGGCAAATGTTACCATGGTCATGTTCTAGCACAGTTGCACCATATTACCTTGAGTACTCTACCGGTGACAACGATAGGCATTCGGGATGTCCGGAAGCCTCCACCAGAATGTGAATCACTGTACCATAACAAGCATTCTCTTAACTTCGCGTTAACTCGAAGCTAGGCAAGTCATTATTGGAACTAAGCATATCATTACCTATGATGGCGACTCTCCGGCATACCCAGGATCTCTTTTCGGAGTTCGCGCCCTCGATGCTTGTGCTTCTCCATGCCGATATGCCTTCTGAAGGAGCTGGTGCGGATCATTAAATAATCCGATGGGTTGCAACTGACCGCATATTATGCGTTTCTCTGAATACAGAAAATCGATATGTTTAGCCCACTCAGTAATTCGATTAGCGAGCTGGCGGATAAGTCGACGATGGTTGTTTCAGGAAAAAGCTGTGGGGGATCATCAGATGTAACGATAGCAAGCCTTGTAGGTGAGCTGGTTCTGCAGTGAGTTCTTCCATTTTCTTGGAGTCCCGGGGTCCATCTCGCTTCGCTTCGAGTATTATTTGACTATAGAAAAGGACTGAAGCTCTGGCTTGATGAAATTCCATGTATTTTTGATTACATAATAACTCACTGTGGCACTGTGGTTTGGTCTGTCCCCTTTCATGACTGGCTGATGGACCAGCTAGGCTTGTGCTGGCAGAATCATCAGTAAGATCAATGTGGAACTGCTTTCTGGATGGAAAATCTGCAGCCCACAAAGTGCCGCTCCGGTGCTTTGGATGGACCATGTCGATATTTTGGAAGGTTATGCTCAGT
The DNA here is from genome assembly GCA_025802455.2 of Iodosphaeria phyllophila. Taxonomy (NCBI): domain Eukaryota; kingdom Fungi; phylum Ascomycota; class Sordariomycetes; order Amphisphaeriales; family Iodosphaeriaceae; genus Iodosphaeria; species Iodosphaeria phyllophila. The sequence goes on from JAOYMO020065707.1 coordinate 21,205, forward strand.
TGTTCAGTGGGTTGTACTCATTTAGCAGGTCTTATTTAGTTGTTTATCAGGTTGTGTGAAGAAGGGTTGCTCAAATTCCCGCTCTTCCTCATGTACCCTTCGACTCCACTTGGGTGCAAAACCCGGCTCTGGGGTTCAGGTGCGCCCTGGAAATGTCTGATAAAAGATTTTGTATGAGAAATTCTAAAAAGCGACTCACAGGACCAAATCCGCATACGCACACCCTAGCTGAAGTCTTCATAGCCGCATAACCAAGTGCGCTCTAGCACTGTAGTGTACCGGTATGTGAATGCAGTCTAGGTGCGCCCTGTAATGCGCTATAGTGGGTGAGATCCAAGGTAGGCCCGCTCAATTGTGCTCGATGTACAGTGGTTGAGCGTTAAGGTAGGCGCATTCAATGTACTGCAGAGGGCCAGCACTACGGTAGCACTGGTTGGTCGCCTTGGGGAGGAAAGATCTATCTCCTCCTTCAAATCTTCACTTTCGGAAACGAAAAGTAGATGCATCAATAGCCAGAAAGCAGGTCTCCAGATCGTTGCAACAGATTTTTGATATCTGTCCGGCGCTGTAAGCTACACAGGTGCAAAGCCGGAAAAGTGGTAAAAAGCGGTCGAAATGAGCTAGGATGGAGGGACCGTTCTACGCTCAATATATAGGTTCAACACCTACTCTGCAAGGCTGGATAGAGTATGGCAAGATTGGATCCCCGACAGGCTACGAGTATGAAGTGCCTGGCACACTACATCTACCAATACCACCGGCACATCCTGTGTAACCATGGGAGCGTTGGGGAACGCACAGCATGCTGACATGATCAAGTTTTCGTCAATATCAGCATCAGCCTCGTTTGGGGATCACTTTCAGAACCACAGCCATAGGCATTCCGTAAAACTGACGCGTCAATACGCTGCGCGGCTTTCATGGCCATGATATGTATCTCCCAAGGCCAGGATACTGTAATTAATATTGGAAGGGAGAAGATGCGCACAGCCATACGGTAGAAGCCTTGTCACGATAATTAGATCGGATCTCAAAGCAAAACACTACCCGGTGCATTTGACTGATTTCAATGCAGCTCCCTCCGGTCTCTTCATGCTTGGCCGCCTGGTCAAGCAACCGTTTGGCATCCGTCCGAAATTTCAGTCAATGCCAGCTAAAAAAAAATTTGCACTGAATCGCCCATCTACGCAAAGCCCAGAAGTTCCTTCCAAAGGCGCCTGTTTAATTTCACATGTTAAATCAAATTGAGCTGCATGAAATATAACCCATGGCTCGCCAGATTTGTTGGGCCATAGTAAGACAGCCTCATTGCCATTGGGATATTTCCCGTTCCGGTAACCTAATGAAGCAGGAGGTGTTGCATACCCTATGATAAGTTGAGAGGTGAAATGTTGACGTGCCCCATGACCAAGTCGAACCCTCTCAGTCCCACTGCCGATCCTTGTCAAAATCGAAACCGCCATTGATAGCAGTGTCGGAGACATCCTCTACTGTAGTCTTTAGGGTTTCTATTGAACTGATCAATAGGAAAGACAAAATAAATCCAATAACTTAGAGAATGCTATTGTAAAGCCAGTGTACTGATAACATATTACAAAAATGCATGGTGTTACATTCGATCCAATTCCTTGTCCTTGCAACTCGACATAGTAATTACTGGTAATACCTGAACTAACTTAGGTGACAGTTGATTCGATCGTTGCACATCCGAGCAATTCGAAAGGGTATTTATTTCCTCCCAGCGCAGCCACGCAAGTACGCGATAAGTTACCCACTTATCATAGACAACTCACCACGAAGTAGTGCGAGACGGATCATCCGAGTCAGGGCATCACGGTCCCGCCTGGAGCAGTACTCACACAGTACCCCGTGAATTTGTGTGTGGCAGCATTTTGACACCGCCCCAACTGTCGCCAAGTCAGCAAGCCTCTGAGCCTCATTTGATGTGTAAGCTGTTCCGACATTCTGGGAGGTGCGAGTCCTAGCATGTGAATACGTGCGCGGCATGTCCTCTCATCGCCCCAAATTCCTTCCATGTGATGTGCAGAATCTCGTTCAATAGCGGAGAATCCGTGGCTGCATGCGTAGTATTCAGCACGTCGCTACACAGTACACTTGATGCAATGAGGTCATGGTATAGATTCCAAGCAATTCCCTCCGTTGGCTGCGTTAATTGCGGCCCGACGCGCCTCCGCTCTCCTGGCGGCAATGAAAGAAAATGCCCGTTGCGAGTGGGCCTACTCACCAGATCATTGACCAACCTAAATACGACCTCAATCATCCCCACATCTTGCAAACCCCGCAAAAGGATGCTAACGTCTTGTCACGGTCGAAAGAAACGACTGGTTCTCGCATGGCGACCGCGCGTTGCTTTAGGTCTTCTGGCGCCCTCGTGGTGATGTAAAACGTCAAACACTGGGGTTCAGTGACGTACCTCGCCGGGATCCAGGACTGGCATGTCTACCTACCCACTTGGTTAATTCTGCACGCCCAGGCGGCCAAGCTACGCCGAGGGAACATGATGCTGGCTGAGAATTGGTCCGCCCGAAGCCTGAATTCAAGACCTTTTTAACGTTCTGTAGGGAATAACATACTCAGCAACGTTATGGAAGGCATGCCTGGTCGCACTCCGTCACTACACTGTGGTAGCGAATTGAGACCCTACCGCCCCGAACTCCGATTCGCTCAACGTGCGACAATAGATAGTGAGTGGTCATCTCCTCACTATTCTCCCAAGCAACATTTGCTCTGCTTGACTTGGCTCGAAACACACAAGAAAATATGTTGCTATTCCTGCTCGATCGCGCTCCTTGCCAAGTCCAATTGTTTCATCATGACGCAGTTAAAGCTGCCCGCATCCACAAGAAGGTAGGGTAGCTGCGAATACGCAGGCAGGCAGGTCATTTTGCCATGGACTTGAATAGACTCGACGGGGACACGCCCTCCGTGTCGAAATAACAGCGTAGGTACGGTGCTGTGAACTCGCCGTTTCAAACAAAGTAACTACATGCTTGATCGCTTTCGATCCAGAATACACATACAGATCTGTCCTTGATATTAGAAGTTCATGTAAATTTTCCAGAATTCAGTTACGAGAGAGCTTCTCGCGACTGTAATACTCATTTTTTGCCTGCCTACACTGCACAATCTATGGTTTTCCTACTTAATGATCGCAGTCCTCACGGCCTTACCGATAAGGTATTTCATAATACTGACAACAACGGATATCTTGTGAAGAAGAGGGATTCTTGGAGGATCATAACAGAAACAATGTTCGAACTAAGTTAGCATGACTGTGATTACTTGTTGAAATTTGGGCTTTATCTGTTTATACGCATGTTTGTTCTCTCATTATTATCTGGACTAGTCGCCATGGGGGGGCATCGACGTCGGGATATCACCACGGTTCTTGTCTCCTATGATTGCAGGTGGAACCAGAACCGATCACTATGATGAGATCTTCTATGTTCAGTATAATAGAGGCAGTAATATAGTCATTACTACCGGTATTGCCTACGGAATACTAATCATACCAGCCTTTTGTATAAAAAGGGGGATCCGCGTAGGGTTGGCCGAGAACAACAACTGAGGAAACCTAATATCGAATTTCCACCCCGTTACCCCAAGCGAGGGAATAAATCACACAGGATATTCGATTGAAGATATAGAAAGCAGGAAAATCGACGGAGCCTTCCTAGTGAGATGCAATGTAGCCGTCTGCACTGCAGACGAACAGCCCCGAATACTGAACTCCGTCCATCAGAGTGAACTATTTGAGCGAGCTTTGTGCCACCGCCACCATCCCAAGTGATATTCCAGTAACGATCCGTACGTTCTACCCCCTGGTCTTCCGGGTTTAAATCCAGCTGTCGAGCTGTGCTTGTGAATGCGCCCATTTGCTTTTCCCGCGGTCTCACGTGAACACTGTAGGAAATTGTTGAGAGTATGGTATTGATGGCAAGGAGGAAAGCCGCTCGTCTACAGCGTTATGGAAGAACACTTTGAGCCAAGCCATTAGAGGATAGAAATACGAATGGTAGTGTTCAGCCCCAGCCCCCTTTGGTAACGTCTAAGGATGTTCATATCAGGGTGGAGACATGGTGGACTTACAGTTCGCCGCAACTTGACTGTACCAGCGACAATGTCACGCAGTCTATGATGCTATGTGTGTCTATTGTATCACCATGGAAAGGGCTGCGTATGTAGTCAATCCGGGGTCGAGCGAACGCATCTGTACTGGATTGTTGAATGGCAATTTTCATGCATTATCTAATACACACTTCAGGCATCGCTCTCTCATTGAGGAGAGCGAACATAAGAGGGACGTCTGGAATACATCCTCCCAACGCAATGTGAAACTGGTCTGGTAAGAGTGAAATAAGGTGTACAATCCAGGTTGAGTCTTTGTACTAAAGGTAGCCGTTGAATCATCGATCAATCGGATGGCGACGTTTGACGCTAGTCAACAAACGCTTATCGACACCATCAAGACCGACTACATGCTCGCAATATGTTTCTCCTCTACTGTGTACATACGCGGTCTAAGACCTCGTTTTCCCCCCCTCAAGATATATTGACTTCAAGTCTCTGCTATGTTGTATTCCACAAGACAAGTAATATCTTCTTCCCACTACACGTGGACCCGTCGCTTGCGACTCCAACTTGGTCCCATCCCCAAACCCCCGATAGAGTACGATGGAGGCTCACGAGGCACATCATGTCCGTCCCCCAACTGCTTTACTCGGTCGGATGCTAGGGCTGTAGTAATCCTCTCCATCCGTCTTTGCCTCAACAGGCGGATTGAAGACGGACGCAGATGGAATAGGCTTCCGGTGGCGAGCCAGCAGTTGAGCGCAGAAAACCTTTTCCCTGTCCTTTAGCGCTAAACTATACTGGCCGGAGTTTTCTCGGTCACTCCTCCATCGTTCTTATCCTGGTCTATTCATTTTTTTTGCATCATGTAGTGCCTCGGGCCTGAACTCGGTTGTAGTTTTTGATGAGTCCTGCATTGTCTTTCCGGTTGAATTGGAGCCTTCTCACAATTGCAATATCGTTGTGGAAGAGTATGAACACCAACACTGGTCTCTCCAGGGCGGCTGAGGTGGGTACTTTATTAAAGTCTACGATTGATGCTGGATAATATGTGTTGTCTGTTTCAAGAAATATTCTTCTCGAACAAAGTTTGGATAGGTTTCGCAGCCTGGTAGCGCGATGTGAGCAACAAGAAGAAATCGACAGATAGCAGGGTAAAAATAGAAAAAACTGAAACCGGTAAAACCAGTCAAACCAGTGAGGAGAGCCACAGCCCATCCATATACGCACATCAATGAACTTCTCGAGCTCTCTATCCAAATTCGCTAGATCGTCCTTCCGCTTCTTGTTGTCCGCGATCAATTTCTGTTTCCGCTTAAGAAGTTCCATGCGCTTTTGCTCAAGGCTTTCGCGTTCGGTGCGCTCATGCTCAATACGGGCGATCATTAGGGCGTTCTCGTCATCGTTGGTGTGGTCAGGGCAGAGAGCGAGGAATTCTTCGACGGGAATCAAGGGTAATTGCTGGTACGTGTGGCTGCTCGCAAGCTGGATTAGTGTTGGTGTTCATTCGGAAAAAGACAAGTCCGTAGGCGCATTTTAAGAGTTCTTTCTCATCTCGGCAAACATCTTGTTTCGTGTCTTGAGATTCTTGGCTTGCGGTGGTACCACCCCTTACGCTGCTGAAGATTGTATACTGAAGACTGTATACTTACTCATACGACTCGCAAGCAGAAATCTCGCCTTGGAGGTGTCGCTGTTCATAGTACAAGTTCTGGAGCTGAAGGTGCAAGCGGTCGACCTCCTGGCGCGCCTCAGCCGTCTCTTGTTTCGTCTGGCGGCCGCTGAGCGATGCGGTGCGGTGCAGACCGCGTAACTGAGTGAGGCCAGCGATCAATGCCTTCTGTCGTCGCGATGTCTCCAGTTGTGCTTCAGCGGAGGCAGATCGGCCTGAACCATTAGCCGCGCCCGCAGTCATCGCAAGCTGGTCGATCACTGCGAATGCGTGCAGGCGCGCATCGTGCGAAGCGGCGAGCACCGCGGCCAGTTTCGGATCTTTCACTATGTTCCCTTCGACGGCCATGACTGTAAACTTTCCCTCGGGCGGTTGGATGTCGATGCGCCGGGATGGATTTTTTCGATTTGGGGTGGCGTCGAGGACCGTAGATCACGAATGGTGATGGTGAGACGTAGCGGAAAGTGAGTTTTGACTCGATAGATTCTTGTTGACATGTGTTGGTGTGTCGTCGGTTCTGTCTAAAAGAAAATATTCTCCGGGCTTAACAACCTGCTCAACAACGAATGCATGGGTTACGGTACCACGAGCTACTTGTCTGCAATTGTGCGCGTCACTTGCTGAGAAGTAACCGACTGGCATCACGACGACACAACATAAGCTACGGAACATGCAGGAGACAATTCAAGTGATCTGCAATTGCGAGAATGTACTTGCATCTGAACTGGACCACCATTGGATTGAGGTAACATACTAGTACTCTATTCTAAATTTGAAATATCCTGCCCTTTTCCCATTTAGTGAAATGGCAATACCAACCTGCAGCAATCAGTAAAATGAAGCATTGTCTGATTGTTGAGGAACGGGCGGAGTACGTATTGCACACAATTGTGCCAATAGGTATCTGCAAGTCGCCTAGGATAACCTTGGAGGCACAGCGCACTGCTCAAGAAGTATCTCCTCGAGCTAAGACTTTAGCTACATACAGTAGGGGGCGCTGTCACTGGTCAGCTGCCGACAAAGATTGCACATTGACGGCGGTGAACCGGTGGGAACATGTCTGTGTGAAAAAGTAAATGCACGACATCCAAACTTCTGGCAGACTTTCGCTCCTTCTCAAGCCTCGGAAGGCATTGGAGAGGATCTCGTCGCAATCCGGAATTTATAATCCTCTCCGGCTTGGGCGGATCAACTGCTTTGCTCTTCCCTGGGCCAAACTTTCTTTTTGCCACCGTCTTTATTTGCCTGCTTTTATGTTTTCTTCATTTCCTACTCGGAAGGGGCCGATATCGGTTTGATATATCGGTGCCTGCCCGGTTATTCACCGAAACCACCACTCTTTCATGCGCTCTTTTGACTTCCAATTGATCAAGATATCTTTGACATTTTTCTTCGCTTACACAATTAATCCTTGCGAGTCCTCACTCGCAGGATCAGGATTGAAACCCCTCCCAGGTCTTTCTTGCAGCACCAATGATTGTGGCCGTGGCTTGCATCTGAATCGCACGTTGCAGTTCCGTCCCTCCACCAAAGAAGCTGTCTGCAGGTCCGATCAACACCGTGATACGGCCCATCTGCAGGGTCCTCGCCCCGGTTGCCACATGTGAAAAAACAAAACAAAAAAAAACCGCCCAGTCTCTTCACTACCGCGACCTTGCAAACCAGTCTCCCTCACACGGCATCGATCTTTGTAAGTCAGAAGGGCTTAGTGATCGCGCTTACGATACCGGTTGCCGACACCCGGCGAAGCCGTCTCCGCCCAGGTGTGGACTGGCTCTACCTCCGCATTTGCTCTGCCGGTAACTTTTGGTGGAGGGCGTCCTCTTTATTTCAACGACACTATATTGCACCAGCGCATGTTAGCGTTGGAACAACATGCAAATCGCCTCCGCCAAAATGTCTTGCACGTCCTCATTCGGGTTCGGTTCCCATGATGCTGGTGCTGAGGGCAGCGCCAGTGGGGTGCAAACGCAGGAAGCGGTGCCGCGTCAGCGTAGACGCCATTCTTTCTTCATACCGAGGAGGGTGTCACTGGTCAATCATCTTACGGATGGTGACGATGGGCTCATGCTAAAGGTGCGTCGGGTGACCCCTGAACCAACCGACAGCGGGATGTTTTTCTTTTCCCTAACTGGTGTAGGTCGACATATTCCTATCGGAATTGGAAAGCCGACTGGAGTACTTGGAGAACATCGGGGAGGGGACTTTGGATGCCGGGATCTCACGAGCGTATGCCACACTCCAGGCAGTGCAGGCAAGATGTTCTCAGGTCTCAGGAGAAGTTATTGGCGCTGGACGACGACGAGTACAGGTCATGGTCGATACCTTAGACTCGCAATATCACCATGTTCTTGACGCAGCAGGATCTCTGAACGAGAAGGCCAAAGTTGCAATTGAACTGATGGACTCGATGTTGACCGATTACGAAACTCGGGCCGTGAAAATTCGAAATAGGGGGTTGAGCACCGCAGCCAGCGCGGCGGGAACGTGGGTGATGGATGAGGGACGCCGCGTGGTGGATGGAGGACTGGAGAGCGCTCGCGAGGTGGTTAATGAAGGTATCGAGAGGGCGAAACGGGCGGCTTGGTCGGTGGAGGAGCATGTCCAGCACGCGATCAACAGGGCCAAAGACGGGTTAATAGGGTACGAAGATTTACCGGTGCCCTGGAGGGTCAACCCACATATCTTGAACGGCTATCGATTTAGCGAGACCAAGTTGGGCTGCGTAAGGTCCATGTTCAATTTCTCCAACGAGACGGTCAACATTTGGTCACACGGTCTGGGGTTCCTCATCGTCCTCGCCCTGGCTTTCCACTTCTACCCTACTTCAGCCAACTTCTCCATCAGCACTAAAACGGACATCTTTTTCGCCGCCGTCTTCTTCTTCGCCGCTTGCAAATGTCTTGTATGCAGTACGATATGGCACACAATGAACTGTGTAGCGGACCAGACATTGCTTGAGCGCTTCGCCTGTGTGGACTACACCGGCATCGCCCTGCTCATCGCCGCCTCCATCATGACGACCGAATACACAGCTTTCTACTGCGAACCCGTCAGCCGATGGATCTATATTTCCGCCACGGGCTTTCTGGGCATTGCTGGCGTGATCATGCCCTGGCATCCCACCTTCAACCGTGCTGACATGGCCTGGTTGCGGGTGGGCTTCTTCATCGGCCTCGGCGCCACAGGTTTCCTGCCTGTCTTCCAGATCGTGCTTACCCGGGGTCCGGCATGGGCCTATGAATTCTACACGGGTTCTAACTTGATCAAGTCGCTGGCCGTGTACATTTTGGGTGCTGTGGTGTACGCGAGCAAAGTCCCGGAGCGTTGGTGTCCGGGCATGTTTGATTACTTTGGTAACGCGCACAATTTATGGCATGTAAGTTGCAGACTAATTCCCACCGAGTCCCACGTCATCACTGTGTCTGCTGCCGCTGACTTTGGTCTTTCCCGACAGCTTGCCGTTCTGGGTGGTATCGTGTATCATTACGTGGCCATGCAGGAGTTCTTCTCAGTGGCATTCCAGCGGGCTAAGTCCGACTGCCCAGCGCTATTATGAACAAGCGAACAATGTTTTTTCTATGTATACACGTTACCCGTGGAGATACAGGATGTTAGTTGAAGCGACAATTAGCCTATAATGATTGCTGTTTTTGAGTATATTATAGCGGATTATAGAGGGCATTCTAGGTATACATTAACTGTTTCAAGGAAATCGTTTCATACTGTCCCTGCCTATCCATTCTCTCGCTGGCTTGTTAGTTTGTCAGTACTTCCCCCCATGCAAAACATTTTCCTTGCCGACCCCTCCCTAGACATTACAAATTGGGAGGACAGGAAGTCTATCTGCCTGACCATCCCCCCCCTCATTCGTCTTAACAACCAACTCTCCCGAATTCCCATCTTCCATCTCACCAAAACAAAGCCACCACAACACCCACCAGACCCGCGACCCGAAACGACCCAAACCGGTCCCCAGACCCCGCATAGCCACCACCGCCACCGCCGCCACCACCACCAGCGCGCCTCTTCCCGCTCCCCGACGCCGCCTCCGACAACTGCACGCCCCCCGAAATCGCCGAGCCATTACCGCTACTACTGCTACCCCCCGTGAACGCGCCTGGCACGCCGGGCGTTGCACTGGCCGCGCTAACAAGCGCCCCGCCCACCGCGCTGCTGCTGCTGATGGCCCCACCGCCACCTAGCGCCACGTCCTCGGGCGCTGACGCGCTGACGAACGCCGGACTGAAGGCGGATGCGGCGGATGCGGCGGATGCGGCCGGCAGCGAGTAGGAGGCTGAGGCCGAGCCTGAGCTCGACCGCCACGCCACTCTGACGAAAGGTGGTAGTGGTGGTGCAGCGTTGCTTGCGCTGGTAGCTGCGGCGCCGACGCCGCTCTGGCCCCAGTTGTCGTTGCAGGAGGTCGTGGCGGCGGACAGAACGACTGCTGCCGGTAGTGAGGCGGCGGTGGCGGCAGTGGTGAGGACGCTGGTAGGGGGAGGGCCTGCTGGTCCTGTGGACGGGGTGGCGGCGGCGGCGGCGGCGGCGAGCACGGGCGGGAGTTGAAAGCCGGCGTTGCGAGCGCAGTTGGCTATGTCTTCGTTCTGAGAGGATGGGTGGATGTATTAGTTTGGATGGTTGTATTTCCGTTTTCTACTTTTTGTAAGGGGGGGGGAAAGAAGGAATGATAGTGGAAGGGTGGAAAAAGACACTCACATCCGGACAGCAGTATCCAGCCACGGGGGCGCAGTACGTGCCTTTTTCGCAAAAGCCGCCGTCGAGGGGACAGCATTTCTGTGGGTTCCGCATCTCTGGTTAGTCCTGTGATTCCTGGACACTCCCCCTGTAACGTAGCTCGGATCCTCAAGGAGATGGATGGTAAAGAAACACATACCTGGCCAGCCGAAGGATTGAAACAGAACCCACTCCCTCCCGTCCCGGCTCCGCACGCAATGAATCCCGGCCCGTACGCCTGTGGGCAGGTCGGCGTTGCCGGGGCGCGCCGCATCAGCAGAAGGTTCGGGCGGGGTTGCCCTCCTCCAAGCGGGAGAGGGAGCTTGGCGTCGTTGGGGCGGGGGGTCTGGATGGCGCTGGGGTGGGCGGGGAGGGGGGCGTATTGCTCGACTGCGGCGGTGAGCGGGGTGAGGAGGAGAGGGGGCAGGGTGAGGAGGCGGGATAGTGAGGGGTTCCGCATTTTGGCTGTTTTTTTTTTTTTTTGGTGTTTCGCTGGGTTTTCTTTTTTCTCTTCTTTTTCTTTGGAACTGGGCTTTGGTTGGTTGGGGGTGGGATCTAGAGATCGATGGTTAAAGGAGGGGTAATAAGGATATCGAAAAATCAGAGATCGTAGTTTCAGTAGCTAAGTGAACGAGCGAGTTGGAAGTTGATCAACGAGAGTCAGAGAAACGAATGTAGTGTTTATTTGGATCTTGGTTCAGTCTGGATACTGATTCTTCTGCATGTCATACACACAGCCAAATTCTGTAGGACTGGCGGGGAAGACGACGTGTTTTATGCATGATGGATCACTCGCTTCTCTTCTTGCTCTCTCTCTCTCTCTCTCTCGCGCGCGCGCGCACTAATCTATTCGTATCCAGCAAACGCCCTTTCCGACAAGGGGTAGGGGATTTATTTTTTCTTTCGCGAAAGTGGCTACTCGTTATTAAATCCGCATTCCTGCGCGTGCTCCACCATCCGCTGGCTTTCTTCAGGAACCAAGAAGGAAGGGGGTGGTGGGTAGACGTCTAGACGGGATCTATCTACGTAATTGCTGGAGGAGAGCCGTGGCAGCGAGACTGGGGACAGCAGGGAGGCGTGGAAGAGCGAAGGGATTTCAGGTGGTTGATGTCTCGCTGCTGAGGTCCAAGACCTTTCTTCCCCTCCCGGCTCATGTGTCTCAGATCCAGTTCTTACCCGCCGCCCTCGCGTGCCTTTGGATTCTACGCTAGCGATGTTCGGGATATACGTGAACCTCTTGTGTGTGGGATCCAGGGAAACTCCGAGTCAGGCGTGCAAAGGTAGGGAGACAAAACCCGCCGTCGCTTTCAAGCATCGGGGCGCTGCAGAAACACGTAGCGATCTCTGTAGCTCTCTGACTGGGAAGTTTGGATCAGTGATCATCGCGGTGTAATCAAGAAAGGAAGTCGTCGCAGAAGTTGTCAACGCTGATGCTCGCTGTCTTGTGGAGAATTATACGTAACAAGACGTTCCCGGGAAACGTCCATGTCCAGTCCGACGAACTTGCCAAAAAAAAAACCAGTCAAAGACAGACCAGGGATATACCGGCATACACTCTTTTCCCCAGGAGGCCAGAGTGCGGGATGGCAGCCGAGGGCAGCCTGGCCAAAAAAAAAAAAAAAAAAAAAAAAAAGACACAAGTCCGTCTTGTCAAGCCGTTCATCCGTGCCGATATATTCTCTCAAGTCACCCAGAACAAAGTCTGTCTCGTGTAGAAATCGATTGTTTATACACCTGGGATATATCATCACCACAGTCTCCAAGACCCATCCAGCGATCCATTGCCCTCCTGTTGCTTCCCCTGCCATCCTATCCTGGCCCCGAACGCAAGCACAAGCACAGCGTGAACCAACGATGGGCAGATGAAAGAAATAGACAAAGCAAAGTCCGTTCTATAAATACACCTGGCGGAGGAAAAGTCGTTGCCATCCATTGCTGTTGATAATAATACATCCCATCCCATGTTATTATCGTCGCCTGATCCACTCAGTCGCTCCGTCGTTCATTTCTTTTCTTCTCATCTCTTTTTTCATCATAGCGTCGTTTGTAGGTACACATGTATCCTTTTTTTTTTTTTTTTTGCTGCCTCGACGACAACGTCAACGAAATTCCGGACAAACTGAGAGATGTCATAACGCGTGCGAGACTATCTCGGCATAGATGTCGTCGGGAAGCATCTTGATGATAGCGAGGGTGGTGCCCTTGATGGTATCTGCCTGTAAGGGAGGGAAAGACCGTAGTTGCTTGATGGGACTAAATTTACCGGGGCATATTCTGTCAGTTTATGGTTCGTCACGAAAGAGTGGTGGATAGATATGGAGAAATCTTACCTAGGCGAACCCAACAACTCATTCCGCATCATGATAAGCTGAGCGACAATACACAAAATATTCAAATGCGGGCCATAGGCAAAGAGGAAATCCCAGAGCTTGAGCACCTCGGGCAGCGGAGGCGTGCAAGCACACAGCGTCAAGACGGAAGGAAAGGCGTAGATCTCGGCAGACAAATTCTTGGACACGAGGTAGAGATGCAGTTTCGCATCTACCACGGCCAGCACCTTGTCGACTAGAGCCAGACCGCGATGCACGCCGTCCATGGCGCCGCGGATGTAGGCGGGGCATTCGCGCGTCAGCAGACGATGGAAGGCGATGAAGGCTTCGGCTTCACTGCGGGCCGCGTACAGGAACGGCGCCGCTAGCACGTTCATTCCTTGCACATAGGTTCCCGGTTCCGGGGGCTCGGGGGGTTCGGATCCTTCGGTTAGCGTGATAGCGCGGGCGCGGTTCCGGGCGGCGGGAGACGTGGAGCACGAGTGAGCCGTGCCTGGTCGAGAAGCGGCCGGGGATAGTCCGGCTGCTGGGGATTGTCCGGCTCTGGGACTGGCGGCGGCGGATGGAAAAGACGAGCGCGTTGCGGCGGTGGACATGGGACGACGGTCTTCCGGACGGCGGTCTTGACGGGCATCGTGCAGTTTCCATGCTATAGCATTCAAGAGACGGATCAGACTGGCCTCGCTCACTCTCCGACGGAATAGAGGGTCGGTAGTCAAGGTGCGGAAGGTATCGTTGCGGATCTTGGAGTAGGCGGGCGAAGGGCCACGATGCACCAGGGCTAAATATGAATCTGTCGGTAGCACGGGCGCATCCAGGAGGATGAGCCAGACATAGATTCGGATAGAGGACATGCCGTCGCTATCGCTCTTGACCCCCTGATCCAGCACTTTCAGCCGCATACTTTCTAACGCTCCTCGCACATCGCCGTCTGGAGGTCCGTCGCGGATCAGTCGCTCGAGCGATATGGCGCTGGCTGATGCCGATGCTCTGCTCATTAGATTACGTTGTCGATCTAGGTAAGGGTTGTATGCGTTGTATGCGTTGGATGACGCCATGGATGATGGTGAGGGCGCGTCGCTGTTGGCTCTGCTTCGTCGTGATAGAGGAGTTGGTTGTCGTATGGTCGTGGGCGACATGGTAACATTAGCTCCGCTGCTATTATTACTATAGTGCTGCTGCTCTTGTTGTTCCTGTTGCTCTTGTTGCTGTTGGTGACGATCGATTTCGTATTGCAGTTGTCGCGTGATCAGCGATGTCTGCCCATTACTGCTACCACCGCCAATACCACTGCCAACCCCCAAACCCCCATTGCCATTCCCATTACTACTCCCCGGGTTCATGATGGACCTCCGCGCGTCCGCGCCCAGGTTGTGCGCCGATTGTAACTTCCGCAGCCGGTTCGACGAAGTCCGTGGCGACAAAGTTGGGGCGCGATGATCCGCCTTCATAAGGGAAGGCGCCAGCTTGGGCGGCGAGTCCCCTTCCGCCTTGCCGTTCGCGTTCGGCATCGCTGCTGGCTGTGACGTGTTCTCACTGTTTCCTGTTTCTGATTTCTGTTGCTAATGTCTGTTGCCAATGTGTGTCTCTGTTTCTGGGATGGACACCCAACCTTCAAGCTCCTTTGCCACTCGCTAGAATCAAAATCAACCTTCCGCTCTCCCTGATTTGCGATGAAACCCTTGAGTGTCTTGTTGGCTGGTCACGGCCCATGGTGGGTCGTGTGGTATCGTGATTCGTGCTTGCGAAGTCGCGAGGTTGGGCAATCACAATCGAACATGGCACAGCTGAACGATCCCCAGTGCAGTACCAAGTACGAAGTACAGTATCCGCTAACGTATTGTGTCTCGAAAGTAAACAATCGACGACATCACTGCTCAATTCTCTACGGTGAATCCTTTTTTTGCATCCACTACGGTCGGGACAACTTCTTCAACCCTTAGAGACCCCCTCCAGGCTCTAGCCAATCCAGCATCACCCCTTTCCAGAAAGCGTGCAAAAAAACATGGACACTTCGGCAGTCTCGCGGGCCGCTCCGGCGCCGCGAAACCACCTCTCCTACCGGTACTTCTACCCTGATCATCGACTCGTATCCTCTGGCCGAGGGAAACGGAGTCGAAGCTCCATGACTTAGAAGTCCTGCGAGCTATCGTATCGTCAACGATTGATGAGAAACCGCAGGGAGGAGGGCCGGAGAGGGGTTTTCACCAGGCTATCTTTCGCTCCTCTCAACTTCATTCTGCATTCGACACTTATGCCTTGCTCGAGGGAAACAGGAGCCGGTGAACTGGAGGAGTTCGTCTCAACTTTGAGGCCCCTCACGAGCAATGCGCCCCTTCGGTCCACATCCATGGGCAACAACAGCTTCGACAAGCGTCAAGCTCCCTCAAATCTCCACACCAAGCTCCAGTCCCAACACCATGACGCAGCGAGGATACAGCGTTTTCCAAACGATGACATCGGTCAATGCGAGCTCTTCGGCCCCCCACTTCCGTATGCGAGATCTCCAGCATCCGCGCATGCAAGATCTTTAGCATCGGGCAACAACAACAAAAAGGATCGGACCATGTTCATGCCCACCAGATTTCAGCGCTAGGGAAAAGTCTATCTTCCTACCCGATGCTATCCCCAGATGAGCTGAAAGACCGCACGACTCATGCCAGCTTTGTCCGGCTCGTTATAGAGGCAGGGAACACATGGGCTAACCATGTGTCATGGCCTCCTACTCGTCGCGATGGGATGAAATGCTTTGGGGAGGTTGAGAAGTATCTGTCTCGCGTTTATGCTGAATTTGGTTTCAGCCCCCGCGCTGACGCCGACGGGGCCACGTATACTGTTACAGAGACTGTAGAGTGGTATCGCTGATCCTGTAAGTTACGATAGATGCCTCTTATCCCCTTAGCGTCGACAGCATTCCAGCCCTGCTGGATTTGGGGGAGTTAAGGCCGGCCGACGCTAAGGGGACAGCGACCGCCATAGGGATCAGAAAACGTAGGTAGGTATCCTCTAGGAATCCACGTACATTTGAAGTTCGGGTTCGGGGAATTTGTGTGGTCCCATTTATCAAGCTGTGTTCCGGACCTGGACATCAAGACTGATTACGAAGACGGCTCTGTCTGGCAAAGGGGAACGATAGGAACCATGGACGTGTATCTCCAGGAATCTCCGAGCCTTCATCCCGAACTCGTAGGATACGGATATCAGAGTGCAAAGATCCAGGCTAGATGGTTGCGTAGTGGCGAGGAAACTGTCGCGACTGTGAATATCGCGGTCCGTGAACATTCGTTCACTTGGCTCCATCTATCCGCTCTTACGCATGAGTTTAGGCGAAGCGGAACACTACAGTTCAAGGAGAGGTCGTGAGTGGATCGTGGCGCGGGTTACTGGCTTTGTGGAAGGGTGTCAGGGGTTATTTTACGGCTAAGCAGATGCTAGATAGCTCCAATCGTAGTAGCTGGGCTGGCATACTACATCCTTGTGTATCCATTGGGCTGCGCCGTATTCCATCAGGACCTAAAATGCTGCAACGATGCCAATTCTTGGCACTGATTTGTTTCCGTTGATCGTTGAACGCGGATCCTCACCATGGAAGCAATCGGTTTAGCCTCCCTGATTCAGTTTCGTGGTTTTGGCGTCTGATCGTGCGTTTATCAAGTCTGCGGATCGGGTTGTGACGCGTCTCAGATATAATGTATTGTTCTGACCCTGCCATCGCCTGGCCGCCGTAGTAGGTAGAAATTCCAGTATGATAGTCCCTTCGACACGGTCGCCAGCCGCTTTTTCCAGCCCATTCAACATCTAGTTTCACACTTTGTTGAACAGAGTTTATGCTCCTTGTTCTGTCTAGCAGGGCATTTCAAACTTCCCTCGATGCATTATCATCAATACAATACACTAGACGAGCAGTTGTTTACACAGTACACAGGTGAATCCCAGTGATCAACGCCATTGCATAGTCACCGCACGTGTCCAGAGATTTACTTTCATTGATCCGGCATCGTGTACATCGGTTAGATATCCATCATGCACTCATTGAACTAGACACAGAATACAACTGTTGCGGTATTTGCAGAAGCCTTGTATTGGAGGCTTCCAACTGCCACGGGTTCCGTGTCTTCACAAAGTAATGGCCCTCAATTCCTGGACCTTCCACCGATTGCGCAGCATCCACACGAGACAGGCACCTGTCTAGTGTATTTCAGAAAACCCGAGTCAGATCGCGGTAATGCAAGAGAGCTGTAACGTAGTAGACCATAGATTGCTTTGACGAAGCTTATCTTGCTGTTGCCCAGGACACGGGATTTGCCCATGACCAATGTTGCGACCAGCTCGCGATTGGTGTAACGGTAACTGAGCATGATACTCCATTTCATAAGGCTGATGGTGGTCGGTGTGTGCGGCATGACAGCCTTTGCTTGAGTCGGCAGACAATTTGCAGACATTACCCTACACCAACCGGGCCGTATCAACCAATGATAAATGAGGTACGTACTCTGCAGAGATTTGAAATGCTGCATTTCAAATGTCGTTTTCAGATGGCACCACCGTGAGGGGCGATGGCATCATTGCACTAGATGGTGTACAGCTTATCCCGTGCATAAACGTTAGCGGGGTACAGCCGGCGAGCGCATACCTCATTACCAGAGAGCTGTATCGCACTAACGTTCTTGTGAGTATACCTCGTACACTACATAAGCTATCGGTTCATGAACGCTCTTCGATTGGCTAAAGGTATCCCAAAGTGGAAAGAGCCAGCTCGATCCATGTCATCTCTGCTGCTCATCAACATCAATATCACCATTGTTGTGGCGGGTCACTCTTCCGGTAATATTCGTATCGGCTTTGGCTAATTTGAGCATCTCATTAATTCACCATAGGAGGCTACCGACGTTAATGAAATGTAGAGCTTGGATAATCCAACTTGACAAGAAAGATATGAAGCCCACGTATTCCACCATCCAGGGTGAAATTGACAACTATTCTGACCCTCCCCCCGCCTCTCCTACATAGCCGTCCACTTGATCCCAGCGCTTTGCGCTGAGGTTCAGCTACTACCGACGGAATCTGCATGCTGTAACAAGTGACTACTGGTGGTGTTCTATCACAGGAGAGGTTACAGTGAAAACTCTATCGCGCTCGTAACGCTAGGCTCAAGGAGTGCAACAACTCGAGGTGGTGTACTGTTCGGACTGGGGTTCCTTCCACTCAAGAGCCGATCCTCGGGAGAGGCGCATGGGATTTAGCAATTGCGTGCTCACAACTCAGCATGTTTTAACTAACTGGACCCGCCCATACCCGCTACTTTGAGTCCACCATCTCCAAATCCAAACGGCCCGTTATCATTGCAAAGCACTTCAATACGCGGCGCAATGTACGAATGATTCGTAAGTTGCTTGGTAGATTTTGGATATATCGTCAATCCCACGAGCAAACGAAAGTCCATACCGGCAGCATGTTCATTGCTCCCTGCTTAGCTGCACTTGCCATCACCTTCTGTCACCTTTTGAATCTTAGTTGGCCATAATACAGTCCTGCTGGCCAATCTACGTACGGTACGGCATCGAGCAGATATCAAGATATCTTTGCAATTGCTGTACTGCCAATTAGCAGTAGAGTCGCTACCACAGTACACCCCCGGACCCCCGAGGCGTCCCAAAACTGCCAAGCGTCTACCTTTTATCTTCCGATGAGATTTAACTTCCTTCTTCGCTCAGAACACATTGAAATCAGGGAACTAGCAGCATCTCAAACCCCAAAACGAGACGCGCGTTGCTCGTTTTACAGTCGAAATATATCGGTAAGATTGAGCTGGACCGATAAAAAATAATTTTGGCAACCATTCATAGTGCTAAGCATCATTTTTAAAAATAGTTTTATGAAAAAATACAGCATTAAAATATCATGCTTCTTATGTACCATGATTGCTTTTACAGGTAATTTTTCCTATGCACAATCATCATTTAAAATTGTTGATACATTCAAAATAGCCAGTTCCGGTGGCTGGGATTATCTTGCAGTTCAGCCAAATTCAAACCGCCTTTTTATATCACATGGTGTAAGGGTAAATATTCTTGATAAAACAAATGGTGATTCGTTGGGGGTAATACTCAATACGACCGGGGTGCATGGGATAGCTTTTGTTCAATCATTAAATACAGGGTACATCAGTAATGGCGAACTGAATAATGTTACCATTTTTGATTTGAATACGTTTGCTCTAAAAGGCAGTATAGCATCGGGGAAAAATCCCGATGCTATACTTTATGATATTTATTCTAAAAAGATTATTATCTGTAATGGTGACAGTAGAGATGTTTCTTTTATTGATCCTGTAACAGATAAATTAATAGCTACAGTTTTTATAAACGGCAAACCTGAAACTGCCGTAAGCAATGGTGCAGGAAAAATATTTGTGAATGTGGAAGATAAAAATGAAATAGTGGTAATTGATATAAATAAAATG
>JAOYMO020065708.1:0-10602 GCA_025802455.2 Iodosphaeria phyllophila
CTGGAAGGAGCAGGCGGAGCTTAGACTTGATACGAAACTTCACGAGCCAGCGTGACAGTGACGCATCCGCAAGAACACGACCGGCACCAGCCTTGAGCGATATATTTTTCGTCAGTTTGACTCGAGTCGCTCATGGTATCTTATCTATTCGCACAGAAGCATACTTAGAGTGACACCTTAGAGTGACACTTGGTGCACGTCGTTTCCTCTGTTGTTCGTGCTGTTCATTGCCCGATACAGCGGTCTCCTAGAACAAACGACACCGCGCTGCTCAACACATTTAGGGGCCTCCAGACGCTGGCGTGAACCCACATTCTCCCCCTCCTCCCCGTCCCTCGCGAGCTAGTTGCAATAGATTACCAGTGAGGGTTTGTGAAGTGCAAGTTTTGGCGCAGATTTTGGTCGATGACCACAACGACCACGACAACCATGGTAGTTGACACGACGTATTATGACGCACTCGGCGTCAAGCCGACAGCGACCGATATCGAGATAAAAAAGGCATATCGCAAACTGGCCATAGTCCACCATCCAGGTTTGTATTGGCTTCTTCTCACCTTTCTGTCTCTCGGCTCGAGCAGTGTTCCCAGGCTAACGTAGTGGTCCATGGCTCGACGATAACCAGACAAGAACCCCAACGATCCTACTGCACACGAAAAGTTCCAGAGCATCGGGGAGGCATATCAAGTTCTATCAGACAAGGACCTGCGGGCGGCCTACGACAAGTATGGCAAGGATAGTGCCAAGCCGTCGGAGGGCTTCGTTGATCCGGCCGAGTTTTTCACGAGCATTTTCGGAGGGGAAGCCTTTGTGGACTGGATTGGCGAGATCAGTCTTATGAAAGACTTGACGGCTACTATGGACATTACCATGCAGGGCGAAGACGAAGATGGGGAATCTGCTGCTTCAGCGACTGCTGAAGGGTCTACTACACAGGAGACTAAGAAAGAAGGCAGTTCCAAGGAAGGTAGTCCCAAGGAAGGGGAGACGACAACTGCCAAAGTCCCAAGCGTAACCGTTGAGGACGATAGCCATAAACCAGTAGCATCCGACTCCATACCGGTGAAACCCGAAAAGCCCGTAGAGAAAATCCCGGAGAAGGTCCCTGCGCCAAGCCCCAGTCCTAGTCCAGCTCCACCAAAGCATGCCATCCCTCTTCGGCCAGCCATCATGGACAGACCGTCCGACGAAGCGAGCACCACTGTAACAGGCCAGGTTGAGGATGAGAAGGAGTTGCGGAAGAAGGAGAAAAAGAAGGGGGGATTAACCAAGGAACAAAAAGAACAATTGGCCGCCTACGAAAAAGAACGCTCCAAGATCCGTGAAGAACGGGTTAAGACACTGGCACAAAAACTCTTGGATCGCATTAGCATATTGACTGAGACCGACAAGGGCCCTGATGTCAGCAAATCTTTCCAGGAGAAGATTCGCCTCGAAGTGGAGAATCTTAAAATGGAGAGCTTTGGTCTCGATATCCTTCATGCTATTGGACAGGTTTACATGAGCAAGGCTTCCAATCTGTTAAAGTCTCAAAAGTTCCTCGGCATCGGTGGCTTCTTCAGCCGCATGCGTGACAAGGGCACTCTGGTCAAGGACACGTGGAACACCATCAGCAGCGCCATCGACGCCCAGCAAACTATGGAGGAGATGGCCCGGATGGAGCAACAGGGTGGCGAGGAATGGACTGATGAGAGGAAGGTTGAATACGAGCGTCGCGTTACTGGCAAGATTCTGACTGCCGCCTGGCGTGGCTCCAAATTTGAAATTCAGAGTGTCTTGAGAGATGTCTGCGACCATGTTCTAAACGACAAGGCTGTGTCTTTGACCAAGAGGCTAGAAAGGGCTCAAGCTTTGGTTTTGATTGCTGATATTTGCTCCAAGGTACCTCCTACCTTCCCTATGTTTTAGAAATCCCGGTCTCATATATTGCACCCAAACTAATCACCTATGCGAAATTATAGGCCGCACGCTCACAAGAGGAGGAAGGCGAATATATGGCCTTCGAGCAGCTCGTTGCTGAGGCTGCCATCAAAAAGGAGAAGGAGACTAAGAAGAAGGGCAAGGAAAAGGATAAGAAACATCACAGTCAAGATATTGGGAATTTGCCTACGGAAAACCCGACGGCATCGGCGGCACCGATGGCAGCAGAAGCAGCGGCAGCAGCCAGCCCCAAGGCGTCTGAGGAGAAGTCCTAGCGAGGCAGAATACTAAAGAAGACGTTCAAGAAGTCCAAGCCCCGCTGGCGTTACTAAAGATGGACAGACTTGACTCAGTGGAAGAAGTGAATGAACTCTGGGAGGCGGAAGCGGAAGCGGTACCAGGTCACGATTTCATAATCATTAGATCTTTGTAATGCCATCGCCTACGACGTGCAGGCCAGGTACCCGTAGGTAGGCCGGGGTAGGGAGAGTTACCTGGCACGGTTTAGATGAACCAGCGCGGGAGCGGAGGGGTGGTTCTTGTATTTTCGGGGCTTTTCTCCCATTCAGACAAGCGTGCATAATGAAAACATGAGGCGGCGACAAACTTCATTGAAAACCGGAACCCCCACGTCGTTTGACTCTTTTCCAATCATACCATGGGCATTTGTAATTCTGGATGTAGGATATCTTCGCACTTGACGATTGGCGGCCTACCTGGCTTCATGGGGGTAACATCGTTGTTCTTGAACCTCCGCCCCCAAAAGTTTCAAGACTGCTGATAACCTTAACTTAACCATGATCAAACCATGCGAAAGCATGGGTCCACATAGACATTTCTGTGGGGGTGGCGGCTTGAGGGCGCATCGCGTGTTAGAATTCAAACATTCAGCTCTGCTACCGTACAGGTATTATCAGTGGGTTAGCAATGGTTTGAGATGAACACAGGCCTGCCTTCCATCCACTTTCAATGCGGCAAATACATACGCATGACCGAAGGTGCTTTACAGCGAGCATCACTGTATTAATGTTCATAGGACTTGAATACTCTAGCGAGCTTGCCTTATAACTGGATTTGCTTCCTATGGTTAGAGCAGGTTTCTAGCTTATTGGACTTAAGAGTATGCTCTACGAGACCATAGCTCGCGATTCTCGGGTTGAATACAGGCAAGTTCCTTTGTGGCTGTTGAGTCTTATAGTCCGCAGGAGTATGAAATGTTAGTACGGAACATTTACGCTCACACTACGAAGTTTAATTTGAGGTAAGTGCATGGCTCGAGAGGGTAAGACTGTCGAATCCCGCACAGAATTCCATGCTCGAGCGTTGTCCCTTTCCCCACTGCTTCGGTGTTCATCGTGTTGCGCTCATCATTCATTTTCAAGAGATCTCGACGAAGCCTGGAAAAGCCACTGTGGGTTGACTACGTGATATCCAACTGGTTTTTTTAAAGCAGCTCTTGTTTGCTGTTGGGACTTGAGCGAAGGAAGGAAATCTATGGTATCTGTCCCTCGAGACAACCGGTCACATCGTGAATCTCATTGGACGGCTGAATCGATCTCGCGCATGGCTTGCCAAACAGTGTTATGAAGTATCGCGCTAACACCTCATACCCTGAAGCGCTGCACAGTCAGGACTGGCTGGACAGCTTTTGAGGTCAAAGCACTGGTATAGATCCCATGAGTATCCCGGAGCGCTACGTTTTATTCGTAGGCGAACCGAGTGCGGCATTCAGCCTTGTGAAAACCCGGTCGACGGAAAAGAGGCGCGAGTTCACGAGTTTATTGTTATGGCGGCTATGGAGTGAGTTCGTTTCAGGTGGTGATTTATTCTGTTCTCCTATGCGATCAAGAGCAAAAAAGACGAGTCGAGGGGGCACTGGGGGGCACTGTAAGATTTCCTATCACGCAGGCTGGGCCTGTGCTTGAGGAGTGGCCATTTTCTGCCGCAGAACTTGAATTCACATTTATTGTCAGCTTCTGCAGACCGAGAAAGATATTTACATGATGAGAATATCAATCGACGCCATCACAGCTGGTAGATTGATGCAATCTCTGAGCTTGAGGAAATCCTTTGAGTCTTACCTTCTTCGATGAGTTGAACGTTTCCGGTCTTGGACTGGACGATGGCCTCGAGTTCCTTGATGTTGCCACCGAGCTCGCCCACCTTCGAGTCGTAGAATTGCGTGGCAGACCGCAAATCCTTTTCAACATAGAAGCCAGTACCCACGTCGACAACCACCTTGGACGCGCTGGATAGCACGCCTGGAACGTAGAGCGAGGTTGTGAGAGGTACCAGGATTTGTTTCTCCTCTGTTAACAATTTTCGTGTTTAGTTCCCTTCCCTTCTCTTGCTTGTTCATGTTTTCATCGCTAGTGGGGCAATGATTGAATAGAATATTGACGAAAGGTCCACATACCTTGGAGGGCTGGACCGGCCTTGCCGGACTGCACACAGCGCAGACACTCGCGGAACTTGGATTGCGCTGCGTGTAGCTGTGTGAAGGACGTGGTCAGATGCTCGAGCTCCTCATCAAGCTGTTTCTTGACTTGGCTCAGTTGTTGCGGGCTGAGTGAATCTAGGTTTATTGCCTCGCCTGATGCCATATTCGCTTCCTGTTGGATGGACTGTGTCCGTCTAGACGTAACGAATAGATCGCAAATGCTTATTTCGATGGTTAATTCGTTGATTGTCTATGATGTTGTTATTACGATCCAGCACGCTTCGGTGGGCACACCAAAGCATGCCTCCATCTAAGGCTAGCTTAGTAAGCGTCAGGCACGCTTATCCCCGCAGTTGGATCCACACTTCCTAACTCCTTTAATTCTGTTTCCTTGTTGTTTTTCCTTTTGTCCTCTTCCTTCCTGTTTTAGAAACAGCTTGTGAAAGATGATGATGACTGATCAGGTGACGGTAATGCTCCACCCACAATTGTGTTGGTGCATTCATTCGCACACTTGGTAGGGTATCTCATGATTGGGATTACCCAGCCACGAAAGACAACGGTTATACACTCGATCAAAACTTGCACAAAATTTGGGATACTGGTATGACGACTTCACATTTGTGACTGCCTAGTTGGGTTCACTTGCTGCGACTGGAGGTGTGTCTTTTACGATTGGCTCCTTGGAAAAATTAGATGATGATTGCTTTCCCTTGGTCACTATACTCGAGAATCTATCGCTGAATACTTGGCCATGTCCCCGTAGTAGAAAGCATGTTCTGGGTAATCCGGCAAGACATTACGTTATAGGGAAGATACACGTAGCATGCGTACATTGAACTTGGTGTGACAATGGTGACCAAGCAATCTTCACGTGCAAGCGCAAATTCGAGCCCAGCACGACAACCAGGGGCCTCTCTAAAACGTTGCAAATGGTCTGATAGTGTGAATGTAAAGGGAATGGCGCATCGATCAAGTACTGACAGGGTAAATAGCATTTGGCGTCTTCATCGAGGATCGTGGAGTGTTAAACTGAAAATAGAGATAATGGTTTAGCAGAGGACTTGGAGGATTATTATGCATCTGGTACTAAGTTAAGTAATTTTTGACTTAAGTATAGCAGTCGTCTTTTTGTGCGAGGAAGCGATGATTCCCATGAGACCTTTCGAGCCCGCTTCGCGGGTTTCCTTGAGAAAACTTTCCTCGAAGAGAAACGTCTAGTCCATTCAAGAGTATTGGAACTTCTCACTTCATCAACATCAAATGAAGCTAACTCATAATTGTAGCTATGTTGCGAGTATTCCAAAGCTAACTCGCTTTCCAAATAAATCTCATACTTTCGCGAAGAGCTACGTTTTATATGGGCTAAGCTTGGAAAGCTCAGGTAGTACGAGTAGTGTGGGGGCAGCTAACCTTTTGATTGATCACGATCCGCCTCTATAAAATATCAAGGCATAAGAAATAGAGCCGCTTAGTATACAGTAGGTAACTATAATCAAGTGCACAAGGTCACATGATCTCGCACTAATGCTCCCTAGGCTACGACAAAACTGTAGATCTCTAGGATATCGGGAGCGCCGCGGCCTTGTCATGTACTAGAGCGATCTGGAAAGTCGCCCCGAGGCGTGGTAGTATGGCACGATGATTCCTTTCTTGTACGGATATGTGCGGTGTGGCCATCGCATAGCCACTCCCCTATGCTGCCCTGGCACTTGTACTAGGTTCGGTGCTAGTGGACGTGGATATCATGGCACAATGCAGTACGAACGTCCACGCGTAGCTCTTGGGCTACCCTCAGCACATGGCAACGTTGCATAGGACTTTTCCACGTGGATGCCCTGAAGGCGAACAGTTCCCCATATGGGATTCGCTGCTTTCGATATACAATGCTCACAACAATGAGAACTTGGCATTCATATCACGGCTGTCAGCCAATTTTTTGTTTCTTTTTTAATTTGAGTGGGGTTAGAAAAGTGAGATCTGATGCAAATTATGTGGGAGATGATTCTCTCCATATTTTTAATCACTTGATCTTTTGAACTACAGAAGCACAGCCATGGGTCTGGTTCCTCAACGGCGCTTATGGCTCGATTTCTTTCTCCTCCACTTGACCATTCGCTCCGTAGCTACCTGCACTTGAAAACCCCTCTGCTCGTCTTTTCAACCCCCCCAAAATACAGCCAGCGGCGAACTGGTTTTCCTATTCTCCCCTCTTTCGTTCCTCGCTCTGTATGGGAAATTGGCGCACACGCACGGGTATCGCTTCTGGGGTATTGTGGCTGAAGAATGCAAAGTAGAAGGTTAGAAAAATAAGGGAGCGTAAAAATCTTTGCAGATGGCGCGGCTTAATCCTGGTTGTGGTGGAATCGTGCGACAAGATGGCGCGGCGATGCGGCATTGAACGAAGAATGAAAGTCGACGACACGAAACAACGGCGTCTATTCAGACTTTGATTTTGAGGCTCGTCGCATTGCTGGTGCCAAGAATGCCGTTGTTCGCAATGAGATTAGTAGTGCCCCGAACGTTGTTCTGGACAGAAGCACCGGAAGCCTGGGCTAGCGCCTTAATCTTGTTTGATACAGCGGTTGCCGTGTTTAAGGACGAGTCCATGCTCATAAGATATACGGCGAGACCGGCAATATGAGGAGCTGCTGCGAACAAAGAATTAGTTCATCAACTTAATTAAATACAAAACAACATTCATGAACCTTACCCATTGAGGTGCCGGATAAGACATTAGTGGCAGTGTCGCTTGAGATGCCCACACTCTTCACGCCGACGCCAGGTCCAAAAATGTCGACAACAGATCCGAAATTGCTGAAGCTCGCTTTCTGGTCCGTGGTCTGATCGATGGCTCCGACTGTGATGGCATTGGGGGACGAGGCCGGGCTATCGAAGCTGGCATCAACATTCTCGTTGCCCGCAGCCACAACAGGCACGATACCCATTGAAGCCATAGATTCGATGGCCCGGTTGATAGCAGCCGATTTGGATCCGCCCAAAGACATGTTCATAACAGACTTTCCGGGGGTCGCATGCTGCATCACGTAATCAAGACCTTGCAGAACGTACGCGTTATTTCCACCTCCTTCCTGGTTGAGCACTTTAACGCCCACCAGATGAACATTCTTGGCCACACCATAATTTTTCCCGCCGATGGTACCCGATACATGGGAGCCATGACCATTGAGATCTGTAGACTGTTTGGATTTTGTTAGCACTTTGAATTGTTTCATTAATTCACTACTTCCGCCGGGGGATTCACTATGTTGAATTACCTTTTCATTCGTGACAAAGTTGGCTCCCATGACGGCACGCCCTTCAAACTCGCTGTGGCTTGTCATGATACCCGTATCGACCACGTAGACCGTGATGTTGTCGCTCCCTTCAGCCTCAAAGAGATATCCCTGCTGACCAGTGCTTGCGTGAGACAACCGCTCGAGACCCGAGGGGGCATTTGACTGCATGGTGACCACGGCCTTAATCACGTCCGTGGCTAGATCTCTGCCGCTCAGGTAAGATTGATACGCCGGCTTAGCGACGAGCGAGGCTTTCATATGCATGTTGGCCTCGACCATTTTCACAACCGTAGCGTTGTTAATCTCGTTGATATAGTCGTCGTCTGCGTCTAGTAGCAAGCCGCGGAATACGTTCGAGAACTGCGTCACTTGAGTGGATAGTATCTTCCCGCTTAAACTTCGTTTGCCCAGGTTGCGTTTCTTAACCACGCTCATAACCATACTCCGATGCTCCGCTACCTCGTCCTCCGTGCAGTTATCGCCGTACATGACAATGTATGAGCTGTCCACCGCATCCAGATGGTGGAAATTGACGATGGGGATCGTGGTCGGGTGGCGCCTCTCCAGACGACCCGCGCCTACCAGCTGGAGCCCAATGCAGGCCATCGAGGCCAGGAGGGTGGTGAAAGGCAGCATCCTGACCGGCAGGTTTCGCAAAATTATCTTTAAAGATCGTGGTATACAGCTTCTTGTACCCGACAAGAGTATAGCTGTCTGAAATTTTGTTGTAGAAGGACGGTAACCTGAAGGTAGTATTGAAAAAAAGGACGTCCTACTGATGTTGTCGAAAGTGAAATATAGGTAAGGTCATGGGCAAAAAGCTGAGAATAGACTGGCAGACCAGGCCAGGGATATGTAAAGAGATGTCGTGGACCGACAGGAAATACTCATAACGAATTGAAGTGAATAGTAGCTTGAAGTTGGTAGATCATGGAAAGGCAAATGTGCTGTAGAGCATAGTCACTGCCTTTGTTAATGGGTGCCCCACTTTTATTGACCAACGAATGATAATGCGTGCTTTGTATTCAGCCAGTTGAATAAACAAACCCGTTGTGGCCCTTCGCCCAAATATAAACAAGGAAGGTACGATAGAAAAGATGGATGAGATTAAAAAAGACAACGGCCAAGCCCGTGACACTATCACAACCCTTTATTCGAGAAAGACACCGCCTCGCAAGATCGTGGAGAACAAGGAGACTCGGCGCAAGGAAAATTCCCCACACGGTTGCGGATGGCAGGATAAAGAATGTTTTCCCCCTGTTCAACACCACCACAAGAGACCACGGAGGCGATCCCCTTGAGCATAGTGGGTGACAGGGGTGGGGTCGCTTTACCCCCGGCGTACACATACGTTTACCCACCCTTCAGCGCTAAGCTTGGATGACAAGAGTCGCCATCAACATCAATCAGTACGTATCCACATCGGTTTTACTGGCTGTATCATAGGTGCACATGATATCTAGATGTGACTTGCGGCTCTATTACTGTACCGGTATCTACCGGTATGGGTTAGAGACGACAGTGTCGTAGTCATGGCCGCCGGCGGTTATTCGTCTGAGAATTCAGAATTGCTGGATCTGCTAAAAGGGGTTCTAGAGTCTGCTGGCGCCCGTTGGATGTTGCCGCGCTGAGTGGCTCCCCACTACTAGCGCGCCAAGCTTGGTTGGACAATGCAGGTCCTTACCACAGTCTTCTGCGCAGCTCCTTGTACGTTCCCTGCGACCCCTTGCCGCCAGGTAAAACACGCCGGCCCCTGGTTGTTCTACCATGCGGCTTGTTTGCATCATCAACATGAAAAACAACATGTCACGCTTTATTCCAGACAGCTGGACGCCAGACGGACAATTTTCCAAGCGAATCGCGCCGTCAAACCCCGCTACTGTGTTCCATATTTGCAGCCTCGCAAAGTGGCCGCGCGGACAATGCACGCAAGTTTTGCTGACTGCCACCTAGCTCCGTTACGGTGTTGTTTTTGTCTGTCTGTCTGTTCAGTTTCTTCATGCACCTAGGTTTGAGGAGTACTGCGCCTCCTTCTTCCGAAAATATGTAGGCAGAGCAACACCAGAATTTGGCAATGCTCTGACTACAGACTTTCGGAAGAACGGAGGTATAGTAAGTTTTGAGCATTTGAAATCCTACAACTCGAGGCACAGTCAATGGACTCACGTCTGGAATTTGTTGGTTAGCTGAATTGTTACTTTGCCACGGAGGTGCAGACCAGAAACAAGTCGCCGCGCACGAGCCTTTTAACCTTGATGCCAACTCTTCAACTCTTGAATTCTCATGGTCAAAGAAGAAGTAGTATAGTGTAGTCATCCCCAAGCCTTTTGCTAGCACACGATAATTAGACTTGATTTCCGTTACAGTGTCACTTGAGGATTCGAATGCATTGCTTCTCGACCTAGAATGATCGTTCCACTGTAATAGACTACTTCTTCTCTGACAAGGTAAAAGATGATAAATCCTCAAGGCATACTCCCAACTTCCATTGTGAAAAAAGCTTCTAAATCCTAGTCGAGGCTGCCCCCCGCAGTACTGAGCTCAACCTCCCTGTTAGCTAAGCCACACATGTTTAGATTTCTCATAACCATGCGACTAATTTTCCCTCCATTAAGCATGAAGGAAATATAGTCAGTAGACATTCACTGCAAGGGCGTTCGATAACGCTTAAGAAGGTACATAATCTAGCTCAGGCCATGGTTTAAAGTCTTTCTGTGGATCTGACCAAACAGCCACTGTGGTGATGCCAAGGCTCATAATTCCAGGTATGCAATATAACATGTCTTTTCTACAACAGTTGAAACCTATACTTGTTTACGGTTTCTTCGAAAGTACGGGGTGTTGTTCGAGTCACTCAACAATACCTTGCTCGAAAAAGTTTTAGACACTCCGTGCAGTCGTGGAAGGAGTGACAAATCCGCCGCGGGTTATCCCGGCGATTCT
>JAOYMO020065880.1:0-10578 GCA_025802455.2 Iodosphaeria phyllophila
AAGTTGACCTTTATCAAGGATGATGTGCGCGCTGGGACATTGGAAAGAAGACAAGTTGACTGGAAAAGGCACTCGCATTTCGTTATTAAATGACTTGGCTATTTACTACGCAAATCAATCCGGCTATTGCTCCATGAGATCAAGCTACTGTGTACGCTGCCTGGTAGTTGTGTCAAATTTTAGGGATACGAAATTCGAGAAGATGGTCTACCTGATGAATGGAGGGGTAGAACGACCGACCTACCGGTACTGTATTTCTCTGGTGTCCTGTGAATTCTATGCGTATGAAAACGGAAAATCAGGTAAGATCAACCCTTCCGTCCTTGGAATCACCGTTTAGTCTGCTTACGCCGAGCTTTAGCTTCCCCCCTACCGAGCTAAGCCGGCTCTCCGCCGGCATGGGAGGGACAATATCGCGCGATTCTGGCATTAGAGCTCAAAATACTTGTATAGTGCAGGTTGATATACAGCTAGCTCGCGTCTCGACTTGGCTGGACTGACGTTAGGAGGAGGGCGGGTTGAGGAAGTTGCAGTTCGTTCACGCTATTGGGCAGTCTTATCTGTTGACTACTCGGGACGTCTACTGTGTATAGCGACAGGCATCCACAGGTGGGAGGAGCCAAGGACGGGCCAGTTGCGTGGCGACTAACAGGCGTGCAGTCGTCGCGGTTTCTGGAGTTACCGAGAAACACGGGCGAGATTGTAGCGCGAGCGATCTGCTGTACCGTGGTTTGGGTCCAAAAGAAGACCCTCCGGATAGATCGGCATGGTCGACTTGCTTGCAGTTTTGGATCATGAGGGCGACTGTATCGTACTACGTGATGCGGCCCCTACCTGTAACGATGTATACCCACCCGCTTTGACCAACCATCTCAAGGCTCTTGTTCCAAGCCGGTGGGAGATTATAAAGGAGAGTAAGACCCGCGAACATGACATGAAGATTTTGACCATCCCTCCCAAGCAGACCAACCAACCTGCACGCGTCTAAGACAATCCACCAAGTCTCCATTCATCCCCAAATCTTTCCCGTCTATCAACTCTAACCTACCACCACTCCCAAAAGGTCATTTGCCCGCCAAAATGCAGCTTCTGCAAAGCCTCGCCCTCGCCGTCCTCCCTCTCCAGGGCGCCCTGGCCCTCGCGGTGCCCGCCACCCGGGCGTCGACAGCGGTGGGCGAGAAGGAGG
The DNA here is from genome assembly GCA_025802455.2 of Iodosphaeria phyllophila. Taxonomy (NCBI): domain Eukaryota; kingdom Fungi; phylum Ascomycota; class Sordariomycetes; order Amphisphaeriales; family Iodosphaeriaceae; genus Iodosphaeria; species Iodosphaeria phyllophila. The sequence continues at coordinate 1,187 of JAOYMO020065880.1, forward strand.
ACAAGGTCGGCCCCAAACACCAGGACAAGCTGCTCATCGTGCCGAGCAGTGTCCTCCCGATCCCGAATGACCTTCCGCTCGCGCGGTGCAGAAGGCCCAGGCCTCAGCCTGCCGTAGCGCTGGGTCCCAAGGGGCGGGTTGTGGAGCCCCGGGATGTCGATGAGGACGAGTTAGATGATGAAGAGGAGGACAACGACGATGACGATGACGACGATGAGGTTGGCATTGACGATGAGGACGAGGAGAAGAAGCCGGAGGAGCAGGCCGAGGACCCCGAAGCGAACAAGGACGACGACGACGACGACGACGACGACGACGACGACGACGAGAGCAAGGATGACGATGCTGAGGATAAGCCAACCGACGCCGATGCGTAAGTGCAGGAGCAAGGTGAAGGTGGAACTTGGCCGGTACCTACATGGCAGGATATCGGTAGCCGAGACATGGTTGAGAATTGGACAGTGGAGTTTGCTTCTTGCGACTTGCTCGGTTCTGTAGTTCTGCTATCTATCTATATTATCAAATTTTTGCCCTCGGGCGTTTGCGCTCGCTGGGTCATGCGTGATGCGGCTGTTTGTTCTACGGAAACTCTCCTCGTATATTGCCCTTGCGGGGGTGTGTGTGTGTGTGTGTGTGTGTGTGTGTTCGCACCGCTTTTAGATTCGTTGGTGGTATAGACATGCTGCTGCCTGACCGCCGGCACTTGGGTAGTCTTCGCCGAAATTACCGGGTACTCGTAGATAGTTTTATCTTGAATCCATCATCACCATCATCATCTGCTGACTTTATTACCACCGTATGGATGCACACCTACTATGGATCACCAACAAGTGCACTTAGACGGCATGGTTCCGGCGTCGTCTGTGTCTATCTTGTCGGAAGACCTTGCTGGGTTTCCACAGCCGGATCTCGAGATACTGTAGCACGGCCGAACCGGCCTACAGAAAATATGAAGAAAAAAAACAAAAAAACGGAGAGAAATTTAAAATCTTGTTTGCCAACTCTGTTATATCCGGCCGCACCAGATTTCTATTTCTCTAAGAGTTGAAATTAAAGGCTGTTGTTGTCCTGACAGTAGACTTGCCTTTGCATACGACGACATGAAACCGCATATCTACACATCGCAATCGCAGACCTCATCCGCTGCTAAACCAGCCCGCCCGCCATACCGTGCAAAACCACACACCTACTATCCCTCCTTCTCCTCACTCTCTTCTTCGATCCTCTCCATCGCCACTTCCCCCCCCCTCCTCCTCCTCCTCCTCCTCCTCCTCCTCCTCCTCGACTTCTACCACCACATCCCCATCCCGATCGACATCGACATCGACATCGACATCGACATCGACATCGACATCCCCATCCTCATCCTGGCCCCCATCCTTCTTCCCAGCAGCCTCCTCTTCCACATCGTCATCCTCCCCGCCCTCCCCAGGCACAACACCCGCCACAAACCTATCCCCCGAGTCCTGGTCCGGATCCACCAACACCGTGTCCGCCAATTGCCGTTCCATCATGCCGTCCGCAGCCAGAACGCCGCCCCTCTCGCCCCGGACCTGCTCCAGCCTCACCTTGCTCATCTCAAACACATACTGGCCCAGATGCTCGATGCCCTCCATAACCGCCTCACCCTGGAGCGTCCCCTCCTCTGCTGCCGCCGGCGCCACATCGTCCACGACCGTGCTTCCCTGCCTGCCCTTGGCCCTGGCCTTCCCTTTGCCCTTGCCCTTGCCCTTGCCCTTGCCCTTGCCCTTGCCCTTGCCCTCCTCCTCCGCAGCGGCGGGTTCCAAGCCGCCCGGTAGCAAGAGCGGGCGCTCGCACGTGTCGAACATCTCGCCGGTAACCAGGGCCAGCTTATCGGGGCGCTGCAGGAGCAATTCAAAGGCCGGCTTGAGCTCGAGGGAGGCCTCGAAGACGGCGCGGCGGCCGAGGATGTAGAGGCCGAGACGGGCGCGGGAGAGGGCGACGGTGAGGCGGCGGATATCGCGGAGGTAGCCGATGCGGGAGGTGCGGACGAGGGAGAGTATGATATCTTGGGGTTGAGGTGAGTGGGGTTTGGTCTTGCATGGTAATGATAGAGGGGAAGGAAGAAGGGAAGGAAGGATGCAGACTGAAAAGAAACTAATAAGAAGATAAAAACTCACAATCGTTCTGCTCCCCTTGATACCTATCCACCGTACTAACCTTCCCCGGCAAGCCAAATATCCCGCCCCTCCCACACCGATGCGCTAGCACATCCCTCACCAACGCCCTCTGCCCCGCGTACGTCGTCAAAATCGTGATCCTCTCCGCCGGATACCCCAACAACCGCATATACATATACATGGCAACCGCGTACTCGGCCTCGCCCAGATTCTGGACGAAATGCGGCGAAGGCTCGAACTCGCCCCTGCCCTTATAGTCCGGCACATCAATAAACTGGAACTCGTACTTGAAGCCAGGATTAGCGCGGAGGAACTCGGGCTGGGATTCCACGTGGGGGAGGTTCGTGAGCGCCGGATACCGCCACCGGTAGAGGGCGGCGAGAGTGGGGCGAGCGCGGCCCTGCTGGTCCAGGTTGATGACGGGACAGCCGAGGCGGACCAAGCGGGAGAACAGAGATTGTTCCAGATTGGCAAAGTGCCGGTAGGCGAAGTTCTGCACGACGGGGCAGTTCTGGTAGTGATCGCCGCAGAGCACGACCCTTTGGAGCGCCATGGTGCCGTCTCTCTGGCTCGGCTTCTGCAGGGCGAGGGGGATCAGGTTCTCGATTTCCGTGATCTGGGCCGCCTCTTCCATGACCACGTTGTCGTAGTGGAAACCCAAGGCGGCAATCTCGGTGCGGCGCATGGCTGCGTGTGTGCTGGTCATGGCGATGATGCGCGCTTCATTGGTCAGGAGATAGTTTGCCTTGTCGCGGTCGCGGCGTAGGATCTCGAAGGGGACAACGTCGGCGAGTTCGGAGAAGATGCGCGTGAGATGGCGGAGGCAGCCGTTCGCAATATCAGTCACGGTCTCGCGGTTGGCGTCGAGGGGGAACAAAGGTTGGGGCGCGTTAGCGAAGTAGGCGTGGAAGGGGAAAGCCGTTACGATATCCGCCGCAGAAGCCTCGGGATCGGATAGGACGGCGGAGAGACGCGTCCAGAGAGGTTGCACGTAGACGGAGTGGAAATAGCCCGCAGTCTCGGCGGAGTTGCCGTGGGCTCCCGGGGCACCGAGGCTCGCGGAGAGCCGGTTCACTTCGGAGAGGTAACGGTCACGGTTCTCGAGGAAGGACTCGACGCGGCCGTGCTTGCTGAAGTTGGTTTCGGTGTCAAGTTCTTCTTCACCGTGGCCGAGGCGGAGGAGATGGCGCTCATCGATGTCCAAGGCTACGATTTTGGCGAAGAGCTGGTTTAGAGCTTGATTGGAGTGGGCGATGAGCAGGGTGCGTTGTTGCGGGAAGTTGTGGTAGATATTGTTGATGATCTGCGTGACCACGTCCGTCTTTCCTGTCCCGGGGGGTCCCACGATGACGGTCAGGCCGGGTTGGGTTCCCGACACAATCGCCTCGATCTGGGCGGGCGTGAAGCGCACCTGGTTCAGCTTGGGCGCATCCGTGGGATAGGGCCCCGTGTTGGTGGGCTTGTATGTGGAGACCTTGTATGTCTCCACCTCGGCGAGCAGGGCAGGCTCCGCGTCTCTCCTGCGTTTCTTGGAGAGCTTGGACTTGGGCTCTTGGTCCACGGGTCTCGACAGAGACTCCAGGACGTAAGGCGGGCCAAAACTGCTCGATGCCTCGTCGCCGGGCTCGATGGTCTTGCCGGGCATGCTCGCTACAAGATGCTGCCAGTCCAAAAAGCTATCTCTAAAATCAATCTTGTTGATTCGATTCGGCAAATTCTTGTACGTGGCGCCCGCAGGATCCCCATAGCCGAGGAAGACCTCATGAAGCCACGACGCCAGGGGTACTTCGGAAAGCAGGAGGCTGCGGATAGACTCTAAAACGGGCTTGAAATTGTTCTCCCTCCCACTCCTCCGCACAACGAGATTGATGCGGCCGTACATCTCGGGTATCCCCCCCGGCGCGGTGCCGGCCATATCGCGTCTGTAGCTCTCCGCGTCCAATTTCAGCAAGACTCTGCGAGTCGGGGAATGGAAGTGCGCGCTCGAGTCCTTCACCCAGCGGCCCTTGTCGTCTTGGATCTGGATGATCTCCGCCGTCCGCACGGCCAAGATCCCTAGACTTTCTGCTTCGTTGGCTGGTGGACCGTCACCGAGCCTCGCCCGCGAACGTGCCGCGTCCACCGCCACGAGGAAGACCACATCATCCGGGCGCAACGAGTCCCACCCCCTCCTCACGCCATCAGCCAGCCGACGCACCTCGAGGGTGATTTCCACCTTCACCAGCGCCGGCTTGTTGTCGCCAACGAGCGGTGGCCCCACCTCCAATATTGCAGGCTTCGCTATGGGCAGCGCCATCTTGGAAAAAGCCGAGAAAGCAGTCTCACCTGAATTCCTAGCTTCCGGACGCATTCTCTGCACCGTGTCCTCTAGATCACGGCGAATGGCGTGGAAGGCCTCGTTGCGATATAAAGTCAGTGCTCTCCAGAGAAAATCGCCGACGGAGAGATACTGTAGGTTGAGCTTGGGAAGGGCCAGGGGCTGAGAGCCGTCGTAGTTGTCGGTCATGAGGAGATCGGTCTCGAACAGGTCGCGCTCGGTGGGCACGATGATCGGAAGCGTGTCTTGGAAACTGTCTCGTTTCTCGAACGTGGTGACGAGAGCTTCTACGAGAAAGTTACGGTCGACCGTCACTAGAGTGGGCCCGGGGTATTCTGTTCGTAGACTTAGGAGTTGTGCCAGTTGGACCATCTCGGAGTCGGTTAGGGGCTGTAGGAGAGCGGCTAGTTCGCTGCGCTTATCGATAGAGCCGTAGTTGGAGAGAGCCAGCACCGTCAACTTTTCTTTGAAATGGCGCAAAGCCACACGCTGGAGTTTGGCAAGCGAGGCGCAGTGGCGGTCGTACGACTCGGTTCGACTGAGTTGAGCGCCTGTCTGGTCGTCGACATCAAAGTACGTGTAGTGGCGCAAGAGGGCCCATAGCCTGCGAAGAAGCCTATTCTCTTCATCTACGAACATGGGCGACAGCGAGACGGTGACGAGAACGTGCAAGTCCTGGAAGAGGGTGTTGACATATCTCCGCGTCGGCAGTTGGCTCTGTAGATCAATCATGAACTCAACGAAGCGGTTGACGTAGAGTACATGTTCCGCCTTGCGCTTGGGTTCATGCAGAATACTTAAGAAACTCAGCGTCAGTGTGTAGAGCCAAGCGCGTTCGAAGCGAAGACGGGCTTTCGTCTCGTCGTCGGCCGAATCGTGGCGCTTCGCCGCGGCCCGCCATGCCTTGCGAAGCTGTGGTGTCTGGTCGAGCTTAGCGTCCCGTTTGCCATCCGTCGACAGGTTGTGCCAGATGGAGATAGACACGAGCGGCGCGCATTCTTTCCTGACGATTCCGCAGTCGAGACTTTGAAAGGCGAAGATGATGAAGGACAGGAGCTGCGCGCGTATGGTAAGAGAGAGCGTTGGGTCGATCGACATGGAGAGGACGCGGCGAAATAGCGACGAGAATTCCGCCGTACCATCTTCAAACACAGGCCACGTTTCCAGGCGCTCGCGGATCTTGACATTGCTGATCAAGACGATCAAGAGGACATGGAAATTGGACGAGTTGTCTGTGTATCCAGGCCACAAGTAACCCTCCAAAATCTGAAGCCCTTCTAATGTTAATAGCGACTTGAATGCGAAGCCCTCCTTTTCCAGCACGTCCCAGATCTCCTTCTTGATCACGTCGTTCTTGACTTTGACCTTGGCTGCCTCTTTTGACGAAGATGACGATGCCTTGAGCCAGTGTTTCTTGGCCAGGCGCGCGAACTCGCTGTCGCCCTCGATGTCGGCTGTCGTGGGCCGCGCCGTCGTGTTGTTGCTATTGTTGACTTTCTTCTGCTGCGTTTTGGACGACTCGCTCGCACCCGCGCCGCCACTACCGCCTTTACCCTTTAGTCGTTTCGCTTTCGGCATCTTGGATACGGTGTCTGGATTGCCCCCACAGAGTATGGAGTACCAGGTCGTGTTGGGGTTGGTTGCCACTGGTCAGTCGACCGGTTTCCGATTCCACGGCCCCTTCGAAATCGACTTTGCTGCTGCTGGGTTGAAGTTGAAGTTGAGCTTATTGAGCTTGCCATGACAAGGATGACAAGCTCCGGCACCTCAGGTAAATGTGGCGCTATGCAGTGAGCTACTGTACTGTTTATTGCACAGTACCGGAGTGGGGTGGGATCCACGCTTCGCGTTGCGGTTCATGGATGTCGTTTTCTCATTGCTCAATTCTGCTGTAAGCCTCTTGCCCCATATGTCCCAACCAACTAGGTGGTGTCATTCCTAATGCCATGGCGACAACAGCAAGGGCATCTACTATAGATTCTATGGGATTGACTATGGGGGTTTCCTTGAAGAGGATGCCGAGTTCTGATTCACTCGCTTGGCCCGTGCCTGTCTCCACCGCCTTCGCTGCTTTACCGCCTAACCTTAGTAGGGCCGGCAGAATTACAGAATCAAGGTTGTGTGGTGTGGTGAGATACTGGTGTAATCTACAGTACCTGAACAGGTCTGCAGCCGGACCGCCGGACCGCCGGACAGCCGGGCCGCCACTGCAGCTACAATGGCGCGCGCAAAAAGCTCCACACATGCTCCGGCAGCAACTTGCATTTTGGAAGCTCCAGTAGCGCGTCACATGCGAATTTGTGCAAAAAAAAGACAACCATGTAACAGCGGCACGCAAGCTCCCAGCGTCGCTCTGCACGACGTCTACTTGTTCGCATAAGCCTTCGCGACTCGACTTTGTTCCCAAGACCATATCAGCACAGCAATAATCTAGCACATCGCACCAAAGACTGCTTTGCCAGGAATGCTGCGCCATCGCATCCTCCTCGACCACCACCACTATCACTACTGCACCATTCCCCACACAAGTGCAGCAATCCAATAGCCCTGGCTGGAGGGCCGTGACCATAATGGCCTCCGCATCTTCAGACCAGGACTTTCAAGTCCCCCAACTAACCGCCTTCTCCGCCGCGCTCTCCGACGCCCTTGCCCGTAGTAGTAGCAGTAGTAGCAGTAGTAGCACACAGAACCTGTCTCAGGCGACGACAAACCAGACAACAGACCGGTCGCCGCAAAAAGATCGCGCCACCGACCTCGAACCTTTGTTCGATGAACTACGCACCATCTTCCCTTCGTCCACCACCGCAACTACAAGTAACGATGACCGCAAAGCGCGCCAATACGCCATCATCGAAGCCGCAGCGCGTGCGCGGTTCGACAATGCGGTGGCGGCATGGATGGTAGCGCAGCCGGCGCTCGACGAGGTCTGGAATCTCCTGGACATCCTATGCGCGCTGTCGGACCGCGAGGCATGCGACCCGGCACTGCTGTTCTGGCTGGTGGAGGAACTGTTGGACAGCCAGACGATTGAGGCCAGCCAGTCGACGTTTGATTATCTGGAGTCTCGACGCGAGCGCTTGACGGCAAGACATTGGGATAAGAAACAGCTCGTAGTGCTGAGGACTTGCAATGAGTTGCTGCGGCGGCTGTCTCGGGCGGAGGACATTGCGTTTTGTGGTCGGGTTTTCATCTTCATGTTCCAGAGTTTTCCGCTTGGGGATAAGAGCTCCGTCAATCTGCGCGGCGAATACCATAGCGAGAATGTCACCACGTACGAATTGACGCCTTCTACCAAACCTGCGGGCGAAGAGACGGAGACGGGCGATGATAAGATGGGCGATAAGATGGATGTTGACCCCGCTCCCGAGCCGACTGCCGAGGCCGCAAAAGATGACAAGGACAAGAATCCCAAAGAGAAAGGCAGCACTGCCGCCAAAGCCGTCACGTTCAGCAAGAACAAGCCCGACGCTAAACCTCTGGACAGTGACACGCTGTACCCTTTGTTCTGGTCCCTGCAGCAGTACTTCAGCCAGCCGCTGAAGCTATTCGAGCCCGGGCAACTGGACAAATTCAAGCACGGCCTTGAAGCCACTGTTACAGCGTTCGAGGCCGTGGCCAAGGACCAGAAGACTGCGAAGCCCGCGGACGATAACAGTAAAGAGGCATCGATGAAGCGGCTAAGGGCGGATGCGGATACGGCTGGGAGTGGAAGTGGAAGTGGGTTTAATCCCAAGTATCTGACCAGCCGGGATTTGTTTGATTTGGAGGTATAGTATAGGTTTTTTTTTTTTTTGGTTTCTATCTCTCCTCTCCTCCCTTTGTGTAATGGATGAGTTAATAATAGCTAATGATTTCCATCTTTTTTGCAGCTGAGCGATCTGTTCTTCCGAAGACACATCATCATCCAGGCTATCATCATCCTCGACTTTCTTGGTTCGCTCGGCGCCAAAGCCAAGGCGAAACACGCTAAGCTGGGTCAACCCAACAAGTCCGTGTTGTATGCTGACAAGGTTGTTGCCGAAGAAGATGTACGTTTTCCCCCTTAAGTTTCCCCCTTGAGTTTCCCCCTTTCCTTCATTCTTCATTCTTTCCCTCTTATTATTTCCAACTCCCTATCTAAATCCCTCCCCTTAAACCAGGAAATCTGGGCTACCCAAACCCGCGAGCGCCTCTACGAATACATCCTCGCCAGCCCCGACGGCCAATACGTCCACCGCATCATCCAATCCGTCACCCAGCGCGACAAAGGCTGGGCCTTCTGGAAATCCGAGAGCTGTCCCCCCATCACCAAACCCCCCGTCTCCCCCCAAGAATTCATCGACGCCCGCGCCTCCGCCCGCCGCATGGCCACCAGCAAGAAGCTCCGCCCCGCGCCCATGGGCTCCCTCGATGTGGGTTTCCTGAAGAACGACGAGGACGAGGACGCCGCCATGGCCAAGTTTGCCGACGAGGAGCGCTGGAAGGCGCCCGCCTTGGACAGGTTCGAGCGCATGATCCAGGGCGCCGACTTGGATCTCGAAATGGCTGATGGCGAGAAGGAGAGGGCCGAGATCATGGAGCGCAAGGTCAGTTCTACCTGGAGAGCTCTGAGGGTTGCGAGGCGAGGGAGGCTGGCTGCTTTTGATAAAGTGGAGGAGTGGACCGATGCCGCGGCTGTGTTCAAGGATCCCGGGGGGGATGAAGGTGGTGGGGGGGATGATGCAGACGGACATGCAGATGTGGACACGGATGCGGATATGGCGATGGAGAACGGTGTCGATCAGGGGACGGACTTGGTGGCAGCGGCGGCTTGAGCGAGGCCGTCGTCGTGGAGCGGTTCGGTTGCGTCTGCTGAGAATGTGGATCGCAGGCGGCGGTCGGGAAGAAAGAGAAGGGGTCGAGCTTCGTAGGATTGATCGTCTTTGAGGGTTTTTTTTTATGGTTGTTTTTTTTTG
>JAOYMO020065967.1:0-10562 GCA_025802455.2 Iodosphaeria phyllophila
CACCTCGAGGGCCGAGACGGAATCTAAAAGAGTGAAGAGCCCATCTTTGACCAGTTGCCCAGGGGCCAAAGCTGTTTACCTTCGTATTAGCCATCGCCGTATCCTTCTAAGTGCAGAGTAACTATGTAGACTATGGAATATCTTCGAAGTGTGGTGGAATCAAACACGAGAACGAGGCAGTCAAATTGGGTTCAATCACATTTCACGGCATCTCTGAATCCTATGGTGATATCCGTGGTCACGATACCGGGGTGCGGCGCCAGTGCACCGGACGGCGGCGCCTTCGAACCAGGGAGCTGTTCCATCTCGAAATGTCAAGGCTTGCCGTTTCAAGGGCTGCTTTGGAGTCTTTAAGTCGGCCCGGCCCCTAAGATGGTGAGGACCTTTCGGCCTGCTCAAGGCTCTTTTCAATGGCACATCGATTGATGTTGTGCGAACACTGTTCATCAATAATCCTGGGATATTTGAGGGATTTGAGCCTGATGTGGTTGCACATTTACGTGGCGTTGATAGCGGATATGCTGTGGTAGATTAGCCAGTGTTGATTTTTGCTGAGAACGAGGCGAGAAGACCATCGGACCCCACTATTTACCATAGCTTCCAAGCTGTGGTGCACTCACTACAGTTTTTACACGATCTCAGGGCAATCACCAACACCTAGACTATCATATGTATAAACTACTGTACTCCTGGTGTAAGCTAGGTGCGCATTCGTAGCGTAATAACTACTAGCAAGTGCTACGCAAATTTGCATTCAATAAAACGAACATTTGACGTGAAGAAATTCATCATCATTCCAGTGCAAGTGGTCATTGCATTGCGTATAATAGGACACCAGCATCCAAGACAGCAGAACTCCAACAGTATTTTATCTACCACCCCAAGTGCCAGTCATTACAACCGAGTCCAATGCATGCAGTTAAAATGATGTAGCAGAGCAACGAGGCTGGACCGTCCCCTATTCTCTCGATTTGACAACGAGCCTTCTACCCCTTGACCCCAACACTGACGTTCATCCCCCACCTCTAACCCTCCGATTGACATCCCACGTATCTTCCATCGTTTATGACGCGCCACCGGCCGCCTCAACCATAGCCGCCTGGTTTGCCTGCGCCAGATTCTTGACCTCGCCCTGCTTGCCGTTCTGCATCGATGCGGTAATTGTCAGCACCGACCCTTCTTCACACAGGGACCACGGCCGTTGTCCGTCCTCCCCCTGTTTTTCCCCTTCTGCCCTGAGTATGCGCTACATTGTTGCTGGAGCCTGGTCCCACGAACTCACGGGGAACAACTGGGAAGCAGAAAGAGGAAGTCCGCACTCACCGACCACTTCGCAAACCGGATATCGGACTCGCCCCTCCGCTCGGCCGCAATGCGCTTCTCTTCCTTCAGGCTGCGGCGCACGACGCGCGAAGCCACCGCGAGATAGCGGTTGTAACTGTTTTGGACGCCGAGTTAGCTCGCGATGCATCCATGGGTTCCGTTTCCCCTGCCTCTAATCCTGCAATGCCATCTCCAAGACCCAGTGTATTCCAGTGCCTCGACCGCTCGATCGCCTCGCTACCGGTATCGGGTCGGGCTCGGCCATTGAATCCAGCGAGGCACAGGAGGGAAAGGGGCGCTTCTGGTTTTGGACACTCACGTCAGGCCGGCGGCTTTCCAGGCGGATGTCATGTTTGCGGATGTATTGTTGATAGAGAGCTGAGCGGCTATAGAGGGTGCGTGGGAGCTGTTCGAGCGAGGATGTGATGCGGATCGGGTGTTCGTGGATTGGCGGTTGAAGCTGCGCAAATTGGGACTGGAGATTGAGACAATACCGGTACTGCGCAGTAGAGTTGCCGAAGGTGTTGCACGTGACTCGCGGGATTGCATAAGTCATCCTTGGGTATGCATATCCTTTTACGTGGAGGGCAGGTATGGGTACTGGAACCTGCTTAACAGCTGAGGGAGGGAGTTTAGCAAAGTCGTCGTACGAAACGCGTTTCTTTAGGACCCACAGGGCCGGCGGACGGAATATGAAAGGAGTCGTGTTGCTCGGGTTGGAGGGGACAGCCGTTGAAAATACCAGTAACTTACGGCTTTTCTCCGTAGAACTGATCTTAGCCAACCCCTCAAAAAGTCAATTAAGAAAGAGACACCACCCATTCGACACTCCCATCGCAACACCAGCAACCAATACATCACCACAACCCCCAACATAAACACAGAAATTTTATTGTCCATCCACCACATCTAAAATAACACCACTCTTTTCTTCCTATGCAGCCACAACCCCCTTCCCCTCCGCCCCCTGATAGCACGCCTTCCAGAACGAACCCCCTGCCCCTAAAAGGAACCAACCAGCCAACCGACCAATACTCTTCTACTTGGTCGCCTCAGGGAACTTGATTTATATGCATGCTCAATACCTCCCTACCTCCCTGCCTGCCCTACCGCCTGTCAGCCCCCTTTTTTGTCTTGCCGCCCATGAATTTTTGACAGCCCTTTAGCTGATGTTGGTACATGTTCGTCTAAAAAAAAAAGTCTTGACTTTTCCTCCCCCTCCCTTCTTTCCTGCCCTATTAAACTTTGAGTCCGAGCTCTTCTCCGTACGGTAATACGTGCAGATCGCCCACCGCCGCCAGAGATGCCTTTGCACCAAGGATTTCCTTCGCAGCCTAGGTGTGAGGGGGGAATATATTAGTTCTCAGATTTTGCCCATATTTGGGAGGGGAAGCAGAAAGGGGGGGAGGCGTGAACTTACCGCTTTCAGTCTGTCCGGTGTCACGCCCTCAATACTCTTGGCCATATCCGCTAGCTTGAACGGCGAGCCAGTGTGGACAATACCCGAACCAGTCGACAAGAGCGAAGTCGCACTGGATTCGCTCGCCGTGTAGGCATCGAATTTGGCCTTGGCCACAGCCTTTATCAAGTCCTCTTCGCTGACGTTATCAGCCATGCCGCGAAGTGCCTGAACAGCGGCCTGGGCGGTCTCTCGGACGGCCTTGGCCGATCCCGATATTTGCATGGCAAGAAGACCAGCATCTGAGTATCCGAAATTGGACGCAGAGGCGGTGACACCAAACGGGTTGGTGGCGGTAACCGCTTTGGAGAGTAAAGAGAAGCCGGTCTGGTACTTGACGTTGGGCTGGCCGCCCAGGAGGGCGGCTAGAACGGCGATTTCGGGCTTGAAAGAACCGAAGCTGGAGCCGGGGAGGGCAATAACCATGGCATTACCGTGGGTGTGAGAGATTCGCTGCTCACCACCGTAGTATTTGGAGGGGGTGCGGTCTATAGAGGTGGAGGGTATACTGGCGGACTTGGTTGCCGGGGGCTGAGAAGTATGCTTAAAGAATTGCGTGGTCCACTTGGAGAGGGTGGCTGTGCTGGTTCCGTCGGCCACTAGGGCGATATTCGGCTTGGCATAGGCTGAGCTGCTGAACGCGGCAATATTGTGCTCATTGAGGTAACCGTGCAATGGGGTCGATGAGGTGGGGTACAAAGGAGAACCTAGACCGGTGTGAAAGGCAGCGGCGTGGACGGCATCGAGTGCCACCGAGGAGGCATCGTGCTGGATTCTGGCTTGCTTGATATGGAAGACTCGCTCTATGTCCTCGTGAAACTCGAAGGCTGGACGTGGCATTCCATCAGTATTTTAAATTCAACCTACCTCCGAGGTCTACTTCCAAGGTCTGCCTCGTCACCACTTACTCGTGTACTTGCTTTGCGTTATAACCTCAGCAAGAAGCTCCGTGAAGTAGGGAATGTCTTCGCTTAAGAACCGAGCCTCAAGGACGAGAGCTTCGCGGGTGTGGTAAGAGGACAATTGCCCCCCGAGAAGCTCGGCTTCCCTTACTATGCGTAGGCCAGACCGTTTGAGCGTATTCTGTATTCCCATAGCAGGTGCTAACGGTTAGCTTATGACCTTATCAACCTTAAAAAGCTTTCTTCCCATCTCTCCATCTCTTTTTATGTTTTCTCTTCTCCATCTATCACCAGCAGGTATGCGCGGGATTATTTCGAGACGTGCCTTGAAAGCAAATTCTTCGAGCCCAATGGTGAGACCGGGCGCGGGCTGATATCGAGTGCCAGCCTTAGCTACGACAGCGAGCTTAGTGGTGCGACCAGGGGTGTCCCGAGCCGCGATCTTGACGTCGCCGGCCTCGCTCGTCTCGAAGGTGGCCGAGCCAGTCGACGCAGTGGTAGCCGCGGCGGCAGCAGCATAGCAGCGCTGCTGGGTCTGGCGACGGACAGCCAGGTGGGCTCCGCGCGAAAGAGCGGCTCGGGTGAGCATGTCGAGGGGGAGGTTGTTGGGGTTGGTGGTTGGTGGCCGATGTCGCCGGCAATGGACGATATGCGGTTGTGTGGGTGTCGGGGGATCTCGCGGAGGGAACTGACGTGCAAGGCGGCCGTGAATGAGACGGCAGTTTTTCGGCTCACACGGCCACTGACTACCATGTACCTAGCCCGGTTTGCGATGAGGACCTTCCGAGTTGGGTACGGTACGTAAATTATTCTTGTGTCCAGTATTGCAGCTGCGTTGGTAGGAGTTGACCCGCTTTTCTATCAATGTTCTGGAGTTTTCAGCCAATGGTGTTGTTTGTGAATGCAACCAGAGTGGCTTTCACTCAAAGTGACGTTGATAATTTACAACAAGGCCAACTTTTTATGGGCCAGTCACTCAGAATCACTGGCAGTTTGATACAAACATATTGAATGATAATATTCGAGGGTCTTAACTACAACTGACCAAAGGAAACATGTTGGAATTCATCGTGAGCCCCTACTCGCCGCTTGACAAAATATTGCAGTGGAGGCGAATTAAATCTCGCTCGTGGATTCATCATGCGGCATATACACAGTACAAAGCCCACCGTTATCAGAATAAACATACAAAACCGGTACTGTGTACGCTAGACATCATTCAAGAGACAGCAAGATAACGATAGAGGACTCTCATGAGGTCAACGACGACATCTCCGATTTCAATTGATTTTTCCCTCCTCCGCACTAGACTGACGGCTGTCTTTCCGAAAGTTTGTTTAGAGCGGCTCGATGTCCTCGATGTACTTTGACTGACTGAATGAGCACCGATTGCGATAGCATCGAGACAGCAAAAGGGTTGATCGATCTACTGGTAGTCAATTACAATGCTTGACCAGCACATGTGCTGTAAAGAATCACATTATTCTGCTAGCTATCATCGCTTTCCTGCACATGTTAGCCAGGGTCTTTGGGCCTACTCCAGATCGCTCTCTCTTTCTGCATGATTCCTCAATTCAACTGCTAGCTTACTGCAGGCTGAAAACAGAATAGATACAGCTTCGTCACACTATACAGTAAAGGCTTTCTATCGCTCCAGGTATGTGTATTCAGCAGTGACCGGAAAGCATACAGTGCGACTTAGCTGGATCACTGTAGGTGGAACTGAGCGACATAGTGGGGCAATTTTCCCCGCGATGAAAAAAGATACCTGCAAGGTCAAGTATCTTGTACAGGAACGCCATAATCTGCACGCGACCCTTCAAAGTTCACAACTTTCTGAAAGGAGGCTCCCTCATCACCCACCAATTTTTCTCCCTCCACACCTCAACATCTCAAAAAGGTCAAACTGACCTGCAATTTCTACCCTCTCCACAACAAATGTCTTTACGGTAGCAATTGTGGCTCTAGAGTTCGTGAGAGGTTCTCTAGAAGCCATCTGATTCATTCGCATCTTGCGGCTCGGCTGTATTCAGCAGCCCGCTTACAGTCATGATCGTGGTGAGTCACCAATAGTCAAAGTGGAATCGCAAGGAAAAATTGAAGGACGAACGGAGAAATTTTGCGCATACTGATAAACATCATGCGGTAGACGAAAAACGCGGCAGAGCTGTGTGTTCTGCTTACCAGCGAATTCTATGGCCAGCTTCCCTCTGTAAGTGTCTGCGATATGTTTACTTATGGAGAGGACTCGGGAAGATCTAACCATCCATCTAGCGGATACTCAGCACCCTCTTCTCGAAGGGTCGGTCAACAGTTCGACAATTGGCCCAGGTCACGTCGTTATCGCCGCAATTCGTTCGCCATGGCCTCGCCGTTCTTATCCAGCAAAACCTTATCTTCCACCACACCGTCGCAGCCGGCGATGACCCAGACATCACGTCGTACGAAGCTAACTCCGATGCGGCCTATAATCTGGTTCGTACCGGTAAAATCCTGACCATGATTGAGCAAAACTACGGAGAAGATGCCAGGGACCTAGTGCAAGACATGATCACCATGGGCCACCGAAAAGTGGGCGAGATGGTGCAAAGTCATGGGAATCGTAAAAGCAAGATGACCAACGGGCATTCCAATGGTACCTCGATCAAGACAGACCCCTGCACATGCGCGTCAGATGTGGTTCGCAGGCTCATTGTCGCTGGGATCCTGGAACCTTTGACCCTCACCATGTCTCAGACTATGGATGATATCCGGAGCGATATCGAAGAGGAGCTGATGAGGGATCGTCCAACCGTGCTGCGCGGCAAAGCGAAAAACGACTTTGACGACGAGGTCAAGGAGGCTGTTAAGGATATATTCCGAGAAAGGAAAGCCCTGAAGTGGGAACTCGAAGCCGGGAATTTTGGAAACAGCGCAAGTGGACCAACCCAGAATGGTAATGGGTACAGGAATGGTCATGGGAATGGTCATGAAGATGGACTTGATGTGGGTTCAAAACATTCGTACCCTTCCACTTCGGGAAATCCTGAAGGAGAAAAGAGGAAAAAGCGTGACTGACTTTGATTTCTAGCCCAACATCGTTCTCCGTTTAAACTATGATAAATGCCTGGTTGAGCTACGAAACCAGAAACTAGCGCAGTACGCTGAAGATTCCTTGGGACTGATTTCTGCTACGGTTTACAGCGCATTACTCGCGCTTTTAAACAAGAAAATTTCCGTCTGTCATGCTCACAGGGACGACGATAGCGAGAGCCTGTCCAGCCCGCCTTCCGTAACGACAGTCGAGATATACGAGCAGCTTGCATCTTCCGTGGATGTCTTTAAGGGGATTGGTAAATGCGATGCCGAGGAAATTGATATTGCCAGTGCCGAGAGAATCCAGGCCAACCCGCCTGGCACCGAGATCGATGAAAATGGCCGTATGATGGATGAGGGTGCTGACGAAAAAGATCATTATGATTCGATTACGGGTTACCAGCCAGCCAAAAACCCCCTCTCCCATACCAACGGCTTCGATACCAAGATCGTTCCAAGCCAGAACGGCTCCAGGGAGACCAAGGTCAAATTCGCAGACCGCGTCCCTACCAAAGCCGAGCGTATGCAACAGATGCGGCAACATCTGCTGGTGCTCGCCGAAAGCCGTCAGAATTTCGTGCGCCACTGCGGTATACGCGACCAGGGCGAGTGGACAGTGGACTTTGCACAGCTAGTCGCCAAACTCCGCGTCTTCGAGCTTGACACCATCATCGAAGGCACGTTCGGCCGACAAGGTCTGCGCTTGACCAAGATTCTCCGCGCCAAAGGCAAATTGGACGATAAGGTGCTCCCTAACATCGCGCTGATGAAGAAACAGGACGTCCACACCAAGATGGCCGAGATGCAGATGGAAGGCTTCCTCGAGGTCCAGGAGGTCCCCAGAGACAACAACCGCTCCGCCAACCGCACCCTCTTCCTCTGGTTCTTCGACACAGAGCGCGTGCTCGCCCGCATCATGGACAACTCCTACAAGGCCATGTCGCGCCATCTGCAGCGTCTCGAGGTCGAGCGCCGTAAGCGCAAGGACGTTCTGGCCGTGGCCGAGCGCCAGGATGTTCAGGGCCGTGAGGAGGAGAAACTCCGTAGGGATGTCTATAAGCAGTTTTTGGAGTTTCGTGGTATTGAGACTAAGCTTTTGGCGCAGATTGATCGCCTGGACGATGTGGTGGGGCTTATCAGAGATTACTAAGTATGATACTCGGGCGTTTTCCTTTGGGGGGCAGGGGGAGGGGGGCTCTCTTGTTGCGATACGAGGCATGGAGGCATCAAAATGGGAATGCATTGGGTGGCGTTTTTTGTTTTTTTTAAAACATCCATCAAGGGGAATTTATTTACCTTCAGGTGGTGGACTAAAATGTTTCATGTACGGTACGGAGCACATTGGGTCTTGTTGATCCGACGCTAAATGAAGAAACCGTGGTATATACCCAACAGTTTGGCTGGATGACGGGCAATGACGTTCAGGAAAGGTGGGATGAGGTGACAGAAAGAAAGAGAGAAATGACCAGTTTGGTGAGCGAGTCTTGTTGGGATCGGTAATACCGTGGCTGTATGTATGTATGCTGTACGCGCAAAAAGAAACGGAAAAAAAAAAAATAGAGTTGACCTGAAGGGACTGCAGACATACTCATCTTTGGTCTACCATTGACAAGACTTCACAAGCGATATCGCTATGCTACTCTACAAAAAAAAAATAAAAAAAAAAAATAAAAAATAAAAATAAAAATCTACTTCCCCACCCCATTCCTCCGCCTGCCGCCACTCTTGCCCCTATCCACATGATTCCTGAGCACCTTGCGCGCCACGACCAGGCTCCTCTTGTTCTTCATCTTGGCCTTGCCCAGCGTCATGAGGAAGTTCTTCTTGCGGGCCTTCTCGCGGTTCGTGCTGGACTTGCCCTCGGCCTCCTTGCGGCTCTGCCGGATCGCCTGCGTCGACTTGTGCTCCTCGCGCTCCCCTTTCCCTTCCTTGGCCAGCGCCACGCGCTCCTCCTTGGTGCTCTTGCGCAGGCGCGCGGGCGCCTCGATCTGCGAGGCGGTGAGCCCTTCGTCGAGGTGGCGCGGGGGCGAGCCGGCGCGCTTGCCGCGGTTGTGGCTGTGGCTGTGGCTGGGGCCGAGGGACTTATCGAGGTGGGCTTGCAGACGGAGTTCCTTGAGCTTGGCGAGGTCGGCGGGGGTGAGGATGGAAGTAGTGGCGAGGCTGGAGACGGATTTGGCGCGGTCGGAGAAAGGAGTTTCTCTATCCACATCTCTATCCACATCTCTATCCACATCTCTATCCACATCCACATCCGCATCCGCATCCGCATTTTGGTCAAACTCTTCCGAGGCAGCAAGTTTGAGGCGTTTCGAGACCGGCCCATCGTCTTCAGGCTCCGAGTCCGAGACACGGATCCAGTCGCCGGACTCGCTGGAAGCGTCCGAGGCAACTTCCCAGCCATCGTCGTCCTCTTCTTCGTCGTCGTCGTCGTCGTCCTCGTTTTGTTCCCCGTTGTTCTCCGTATCCCTCTCTAGGCCTCTCTCGGCGTTTTTGCGTTTGCGCTCCTCCTCTTTATAGACCTCAAGGAGGTGCAGGCCCTCGATCTCGCCGACCTCGGCCTCGCCGAAGCGGCGCTGGTGCAGCTCGCCGGCCTTCAGGGCCAGCGTGGCCTCCTTGCCGCGATCCTTCTTCCGGAGTAGCTCCACGCCCTGGGCACGGTACAGCGAGAGCAGACCCCTGGCCGCCATGGACACGCCTTTGTCCTTGCTCTTCCGGTACTGCACCAGATCCTGCAGCAGCGTGTCGTTCATGGCTAAGGGCTGTCGCGCGCACGTCTCGCGTATGGCGTTGAGGCCCGAAGCCGCGACTTCGGCGGCCGCGGCTTCGGAGACGAACTCGTTGGCGATTTTCTCGATCAGAGGGCTGATGGCGTCGGGGGGCACCAGGTCGTGGGTGGCTTGGGCCAGGGAGGCGAGGAAGGAGGTGACGTTCTGTTGGCGCGGGGTCAGGTAGCGGGTGAACCAGGAGTAGAGGGATAGGACGGTCAGTTTGTGCAGGCCGACCAGTCGGGTGACGAGCTGGAGGATGGCGAGTCTGCTCTCGAGACAGAATCTGGATTTGGCGTTCTGCAGATGCTTTTGGAAGAGCTGCTCGGAAAAGCCTTGTGGGTCGTGTAGCAAGTGCAAGGCGCTGAAGTTAAGAGGATGGGGAGCGTTCTTCTTGCGTCTCTGTCTTTTCATTTTATCGACGGCTTTGCCTAGAGCGGCCTTTTTCTTCTTCGACTTCTTGTTGATGCCGATTTGGTGTTTTACTTTTCGGATATCGGGGCCTTCGTCTGCGCTGCTGTCGTCTTCGTGATCCTCTGTTGCAACCGGTCAAAAGTCAGCAAGGTCCGGTCTCCAATCCAATCAAAAATACTCTTGGTTGTTTCTGACTCACCTCTCTCCTGATCACTGCCGAGGAAGAACCGCGCAGCGCTCACAGCGACTTTCTCGCAATCCGACAAACACGCCTCTTTCATGATGTCCACGGGCTTAGCATCCGTCCACAACTGTCGTTTCCACATCTCCCGCGTAATCTTGACTGCCCATAGCGCCTTCGTGGACGTGCGATCGGACGCGACAAGGTTGTAGAGAACCGTCTGAAAGGACCGATTGAGTTTGTGATTGATAGTCTTAGTGTTGGAGTTGCGCAGGTCGCTCAGAGTGCGCTGGAACAGCTGGCTCCTCAGCGTCTTGGAGGGCGAAGACACGAGGATGGGAAACAGCGTGGTGAGGAGGTAGTGGGAGTCGATGACATCCTTACGGCGCAACAAGCAGAGACTGCTGACGATCTTCTCGCGAAGCTCGGGCTCCAAGATGGCG